>JAASAO010000368.1:0-53347 GCA_017311375.1 Mytilus coruscus | reverse complement strand
GGAGCCTTCACAGAGAAACGGGACAAGTTCTATCAGGGGCTAGAGGCCCTTTGGTTAGATATAGAATCCCAGTTATTTGAAGTGACCACGCTTTCTAGCGTGCTCCAGCAACTAACAGCACAGGACAAAATTGTTCAAGCTTGTACTAATTATCGCAGGCTCACAGACGAGTACCTGCAATTTCTGAAATATACAAGAACGTCGGACAGTCTTAAAGACATTGATACATGTAACCTTTAACAGATATTAGACTGTCCAAAGTAGACTTGGAAATGGAAACATTACTCGAGCATCGCCTTGCCCTGACAAAGGCTAAATCCACCAAAACAAAAACATCTGAGGGTAAGAATACCTCACACAGAGGAAGCTCTAACGTGTCTGACATGTCAAGCCTAGCACGGAGGAAGCGTGCCAAAGCAATTACGCAGGAAAGCACAAATGAAACAAGAGGCCGCATGTAAGCCGGGAAAAGCCGAGCTGAAAGCCAAATTAAACCTTCTCGAAGCACGAAGAGAAGCTGCAGCCGCAGAAGCCGAGGCTCGTGTCCTAGAGTACGACGACAGCCAAGCGTTGTGCGATCTCCTGACAAGACAGAAGACCTGCTCCAACGTGTGCAGGATTTCGTCAATAAACATTCTGAACCAACTGCCATACAGGAAGTGACAGGCCCTCAAAAGAAAAAAACAAACTCCTGTTAAGATTGATCTAAGTCATGAAGCACCAGAGTTCGTGCCATCCATGGCATTGAACTTGCCCTCACAAACACCTGCTGTCTTGCCTACCGATACTAAGTCACCAGAAGTTACTCTTTTCCCAGATCTGGGAACAGTAACTGGCATATGAAAACAAGGTGTTTCAGAGAAATCCTTGTTGCACACCACAAACAAGGCATTTCAGAGGAGATCCCTGTTGCACACCAAAAACAAGGCGGTTCAGAAGAGATCTCTGTTGCATACCAGCAACAAATCAATCCTACATCGGAGATAACTAGATTTCCCTACGTAAGAACCTGCTGTTCTCCCAGTTAACAAGCTTTAACGAACGGGCAGAATCCTTCAAAAACGTTACAGACGAGTTGCAAGTTTCAGACTCGGAACAGATAGATCTACTGATCAAGTGGCTTGGGTCAGAGTCTGCTAAACATGCCATTAGCATAAGAGCGTTGAACGCCAATTACCATACAAAAGGCCTACAGAGACTATGGCAGAGACTTGAAGAGCAGTATGGTGCCCCAGAAATGTTAGAGGCCTCTCTCACGAGTAAACTTGTAAACTTTCCAACCTTGACGAACAAAACAACGCACGTCTTTACGAATTGTCTGATATTCTATCAGAAATAGAATATCACAAGGAAAATCCCAACCTGGGATGTCTGCTGGCTTATTTTGACTCACCGTCTGGAATCAACCCTATCATTGAAACATTTACCTATGGACTGCAGGAAAAGTGGATAACAAGGGCATCGAGATACAAATTAAACCACGACGTTGTCTTTCCGCCTTTCACAGAATTATCTGCATTCTTCAGGAAATTAGCAAAATTAAGAACGATCCTGGGTTCATCTTGGGTCAAAAGTCACACCCAATACAAGAGGTGCTGCGCCAAGGTTCACATCTCACCCTAAGGCTAAAGTTGGTGCCCATAAAACAGCGGGTGAGCAGCAATCTGGAGACGCCAGCAAACAAGCTCATTGTATTCTGCACAATACCAAGCATTCCTTAAATGCTTGTCGAGCGTTCCGAGCCAAGTCAATAGAGGAACGCAAAAGTCTATTGAAACAAAACAATGTCTGTTACAAGTGTTGCGATTCCACCGCACACAAAAGTCGAGAATGCAATGCACGCATAAGTTGTAAAGAGTGTGGAAGTAAACAACACACCACCGCACTTCACATCACTAGACCACAACCAGCCCAGACCAGCCTACGGCGGGGAGCCAACGGAATCAACCGAGTCTAAGTCTACCTCAGTTATTTCTACTTGCACCGAGATCTGCAACAATACATATAGCGGGAAATATTGTGCTAAAATTCTACCTGTGAATGTTTATCACAAGGACAACCAGGATAAAGCTATACGGATGTATGCAATCATTGACGACCAAAGCAACCGGTCTCTTGCCTCGCCCGAATTCTTCAGTCTTTTTGACGTACAAGAAAAACCGGAAAACTATACCCTATCAACATGCTCCGGCAGAGTAGTTACTTCCGGGAAAAGAGGAAGAGGTTTCGTTATGGAATCAATACATGGTAATGAAAGATTTGACTTGCCTGTACTGATAAAATGTGACCACATTCCCAATTATAGGGACAAAATTCCAACTCCTAAAGTCACAATGCAACATCCTCATTTAAAGAGCTCTGAGGAAGCATTGCACCAATAGAGGAACATTGCCAAATTCTACTCTTAATTGAAAGAGACCTGACCAGCGCATAGGACCACCTAGAACTCCATATGCACAACAATTGAAACTGGGTTGGGTAGTAATTGAAGAGACTTGCATTAACAAACAGCACGTGCCTCTTGATATAAACGTAAAATTACAAACATTTTACCCACAGGACAACCATCAACGTTTCAACCATGCACAAGCAAGTTTGACATCCGGGAAAATTACACAGACCCTGTAACGAAGGACTTGCAATCACCACTCTTTGAAAAAACAAGGGACGATGATAAGCCTGGAACGTCATATGAAGACAAAATGTTCATGAAGCAGATGAACAACGAATTTGTGAGAAACTCAAATGGAAGTTGGGTAGCACCGTTACCGTTCCGAGTGCCAAGACAGCCATTGCCTAGCAGCAGACAAGCTCTTCATCGTGCCAATCTGTTAGACGCCAGTCCCGGTAGGAACCCGTTAAAACAAGAACACTTTCTCACATTCATGAGTAAGATTACGGACAATACAATTACACAGACAATAAAGTAGTCTTAGGTTACATCAGTAACGAGACAAGAAGATTCTTTATCTACGTTGCAAATAGAGTAGAAAGAATAAAAAGTTTAGCTCTCCAACTCAATGGAATTACGTACCAACTAACCGTAATCCCGCAAATCGGAAACAAGATCCGTACCAGCCCACGAAATTCATAGCAGTGAGTGGTTATTAGGACCGAGACAACTTCTTTCCTAAAAACAGAGAGAAAATTCCGAGGACAATTATCAACTGGTCGATCCAGATGAAGATCGTGAAATTCGTGCAACTGTTTATATTGCAAAGACATATGCCACACCTGAGCGTAAAGGTATCGGAACTGATAGATTCAACCGATTTTCCAACTGGATATCACTTGTGCGAGCGATAGCCTTTTTGGAACGTTTCTCCGTTTACACGGGTCAAAACAGGCAGAATCAGTAACCTCTCTAGAAAGCTTTTCGAATGCCGAAAACTTCATTTTAATGTCCGCACAACACGAAGTTTACGGAGAAGAAATAGATATCATTCGACGTAAGGAAAACAATCATAAACGAAGCCCGATAGCTAACCTCAACCCCTTTTTGACGAACGAGGACTTTAACGAGTAGGAGGCCGAATTGTAAAATCTGATTTGAACCTCGTGAAAAGAAACCTTTGATCGTCCCTGGACGCCATCATACAGCAACACTATTAGTCTGATACTACCATGACAAGATCAAACATCAAGGTCGCCACTTCACAGATGGAGCGATTAGATCCGCAGGATTCTGGATCGTTGGAGTGAAACGCCTGATCTCGTCAATTATTCACAGATGTGTGACATGTCGCAAACTAAGAGGAAAAACCGAGTGTCAAATTATGTCTGATTTGCCAGAGGACCGTCTTGAATCGTCACCTCCGTTTACTAACGTTGGAATCGACAACTTTGGTCCATGAACAATTGTTTCACGTAAAACCCGTGGTGGATACGCCAACTCAAAACGTTGAGCAATTCCTTTCACATGCTTAGTGACGAGAGCTGTTCACATCGAACTCATCGAGAAAATGAGCTCTTCAGCCTTTATAAATGCCGTCAGAAGATTCACAGCTATTAGAGGCCAAGTTCAAATCTTCCGATCCGACCATGGAACAAACTTTATTGGCGCAATAGATGACTTGAAAATCGACTCAAGCAACGTTGAAGACGGACCCTTCAAGAAATGTTTGTACAATTCTGGTACAACATAGATCTTCAATCCGCCGCATTCGTCCCACATGGTTGGAGACTGGGAGAGAATGATTGGTATCGCCAGGAGAGTACTTGATTCTATGCTTTTGAATGCCGCCGGAAGGAGCCTAACGCATGACGTGCTCAACACGTTTACGGCAGAAGTTTCAGCAATAGTGAACTCTAGACCTATGGTACCGGTATCGACAGATCCAGAGAATCCGTTAATCTTAACACCATCTATGTTATTGACACAAAAGACCGATTACATCTTCACTTCAGATCAGCTTGGAAAATTCGACAAACGGGATCTATGTCTAGCCGAATTGAGACGTGAACAGGCTATGGCCAGTGTTTTCTGGTCCCGTTGGAGGAAAGAGTACCTGCCGTTACTACAACCACGACGAAAATGGACCGAAGATCGCCGTGATCTCATTAAAGGAGACGTCATTCTCCTAAAGGACAAAAACTCGTGCCGTACTCAGTGACCCATAGGAGTTATAGTAAACTCATTCAAAAGTTCCGACGAACATGTCCGGACAGCAGAAGTACGAATCATCGTAAATGGAAAAGCCACCATCCACACACGACCATTGGTGGACATGATTCTTCTCATAAAGAACGACTGTATATAATTTTGTGTTAATAGTTATACTATGGATTTATATAGTGAGATATTCAAGTGTGTTATATATTTGGAATAGTGATATCAGTTAGACATCAGACGGGAGTATTCTGTTTCACATTCAATAATTATTATATGTTCTCATAATTATCCGGAACAAATCGCACTGGTCCGATTTCTTACATCACCGTATTTATTGTACTACATGACTGCCTTTAATTTCTGTCTCAGACTTGTTCACACTGTTACACCGTCTGCTCCAATATTTCAACACATGCTACATGGACGACATTTAATTTTCGAGGAAATCGAGACATACCACTGTCAAGTACGTTTGATTCATTCGTAAACTGTGATAATTAAATCTGTTTAACTCCGTTAATTTGGAAAAATAATTTATTAAATGCATACGAACTGTAAGCTATTTATATCCGAGATTTGAACTGTAAATTCTACTTTCGTTTTCATTTGATTGATTTATATAATATTTGCATTTAAACTTAATATGTTCTTTTCATACACATTGTAAGCATTGCTTTTGTTTTATTGCAGTTTACCAATACACTGACTATGTAACCATTCTGGTGGAATATTAAAATTACAATCTTCAAAACAAGTTGTATTCGCCGAGATTGCGATTCAGTCACTTGGTTATACCTACTGGTCCGGTCAGTACAGAACCAATGACTCTAAATGTTTTCATTTCTTTTATTACATGTTCTTGTGCAGTCTGTTACATTTTCTCATATGCCTTCTTTCTCTTACATCTGCCCGAAAAATTTCGGCGGCCTTATATGAAACGACTAGAGGAGGAGTGTTTGGGTAAATGCTGTCTCCTAAAATAAAGCACCCAGCAGGAAAGTCTAAAGGTGCGCCAGGTCCAATTGCACGAGGATAAAAGCTTATGTGAAGGGTTACTGCCAGTCACCACTTATAAAAAAGTAGTGCTGCATATACCTACGCGTATTATCCTTACCCATTTAGATCTTCATATCTTATATTTAAACACTTTATATTCCTGTGTGTTGTTTTTAACATTTGTTTATTTGTCTCAGGCTTGCTCACATTGCTACCGGTAATTATCTGTACCATAGCCTAGCATAGATGCCTGCTAGTTACACCACTCTAGATCTCTACCATATTCTATTAAAGGTGCCTACAGGTCACACTGCTATTTATCTGTAAAATAGGTGCCTGCAGGTCACACTGCTATTTATCTGTACCAAAGCCTATAATAGGAGCCTTATATAAGTAAATTTAAAAAATAGCAATATTCCCATATTACAGAGTTGGTGCTTGGCTCGATAAACAATACTATAGGTGCCTGCAGGTCACACCAAATTTTATTTGTATCAAATGTGCCTGCAGTTCACACCAAAATTTATCTGTACCATAGGTGCCTGCAGGTCACATCACTATAGATCTGTAACATAGCCTATCATTCACGGGGGTCACTTCGATATGTTTTTGGTAGGGGTATGCCATTTTTTCTCAAAAAACGTACCCATTTTAATATAACATTCACTGAAATTCAGTACCTATAGTTATATAAATATTTAAGAAAGAATGACCTATACTTACATACAATTTTTAAAATATGACCCATGCTTATATAAGCACTAAATCTTTATCATCACTCATAATTTATAAATATACAGCTACCCTTAAGTTTTTATATATGAATTGACATCCGGGGTTCATGCAATAAACAAAGTAATTCTTGTATTTAGTGTCAACTGCACTATGCCTGGGCCGATGCTACAAAATTAAATATGTTCCACATTTATTAAGATGCAGGTACTGTGAAGCTGCTATCTGGATTCTTCATCAATGTGTCTGGAAGTAACCCTGGTGGTACATGTTAACCCTACATGTTTACCAGTATACAGCACAGAGCAGAACAGTTGTTTGCAGCGGGCAATACAAGAGCCTTAATATGAAGTAATTGTACAAATGCAAATGTAGTTCAAAACATATAGATGTAAAATTATAGAAAATTAGATTGGTTGAAAGCCAACATCCCGCCGTACTAGTCATGCCACAAACAGTTCAATCAAAACCTTGACGGACCTCCCATCAGTAGTTAAATATTCAACAAATTAATTTATGACCTGCATGTACGTGTCGCTTAGACCCCTGCCATGTACCAAATGGTCAATATAAATCATCCGTGTAATTTGCTCCATGGGATGTTTTCAAAATTGCAACGGAGGAAATTTCTTGGCACGACTACTTATCTACCTGAAAGAATAGTGATGCCACCAATAAATTCCACTGAACACATACATGTCCCCCTTTTAAGTGAAACTCCTGTGCGTTTGTAATAGATCTTCTATTTAGAGTAAAACGGTCAGAAATAACATTTAATTAGATTTAAAAGTCCTTTAACACGACACCACTCTTTGACATCATGAATTACCAAAAAGGAAAAAACACTGCAACACTCAAGGAAGGAAATGGAAACTAGACTCCACTAAAACAACATTTGAACTAAGACGAAGTTCACCTGTTGATTCAGTTAACTTCCTAGATATGCCCCTGTAGATTTTTCTGGATTCCAAATTCGGTTGCTGTACAGTAAATACCTATGTTTTCACGAACTTAATAAGTAGACATTTGATTTTGTTGATTTTAAAAGTCCAGGGCTGGTTTTCGAAAGCATCCTAAGATATGTCATAAGATACATCTTAGGAGAAATTTTATGACCATCTTAATTATGACTATTATTTGATATGTCATAGAACGTAAATATTTATCAAAATAATCATGACTAAGAAAAGGATTCCAAATTTTAAGTCGCAGGAGATTCAAATTTTAAATGACGAAGTGGAGAAGAATCAATCTTAAACTATTTTGCAGATTAAACAACATAACAAACAGTGCCAAAAAGAGAGCAAGCCGGGATGCTGCATGCAGAAACGGATTTAGTAGGAGGGGTAGGGCCTCGCGCCCTATGAAGCTAAATATATAGTTTATGTATAGACTTTTAGCATATGCCACTCCATACGTTGCCTGGTTTGGGCCCCCTTTTTTCAAAATCCTGGATCTGCATGTTGCATGTGCAAATAAAAATGCAATAAATGACATTTATCATCTTAGAAACAAATATGTGATGTCGTAACATTCATGACAATCATAAGATCGTCATAAGTCATGTCGCGAGGTGTCTTAAGAGTACGATAAAAGTTATGACATATCATAACTTGAGACCCTTTCGAATACATATCTTACGACTGTGACATGTCCTAAAACCATCGCAAGACATGTCTTAGTCATAAGATACTTTCGAAAACCAGGCCCCAGGTCTTGCCTTTCAATTTCCTCCTTGTCCCTCATATAAATAATTGTAAATCAATGATACCCTTCGCGAATAGATCTACAACATTTTAAAAGTTGGTGATATGTAAATGTGACCTGCAGTCACCTATCATTTTGCCTGATATGACTGTTAATGGTATTTTAAATATTTCAAATAAACAGTAATTTTCAACGTAATACAAAGCTTAAGGATAATCAAAAGATAAAAACGGAATATCTAAAACCTTAAGTTAAAATTAAAAGACAAAAAATGCATATGATAGAGTCTGACAGAATTTATGATGTTAAGCACCAACTGAGTCACATGGCATGTAATAACATCGTCGATTTTAATCTCATTTTTTTGCCGGAACTAATCTTTCTTGTAAATCACAGGCTATTCTATTGAATTTGATAATCAAGAAACATTGCATTTCAATGCACTGAATTTATAGCAAATTATTTTACCGCACACACATGCTCAATTACAATGTTTCCTTTTAGGTATTTAGATCTACCTTTTTGGTTGGGACTACATTAACTTGCGTATACACTATTCGTAGTGCTACGGTTTTGACGTTGGGTGACTGGCAGTAACCCTTCACATAAGCTTTTATCCTCGTGCGGTCCAATTGGTCCGAGTTGCTGATACGCATGAGCGTCATTTTCGTGTCCGAGAAAATGACTGCAAAGATTTTGCATGGATTTATAGGCCAAGCAAGACTAATATATCAGCATTACACATAGTCTTAGCTAGTTCTGAAAGTTCATACAAAGTAGAGTAATCTTATTCTATCATATTTTGTGGACGAATAACACAAATTTAATTTTGAAAGTCTCAGAAAAATGAAATTTTGTCACTTCATAAACAAAGGTAGTAAGAAAGGTCTAATACAAAAAGTCGGTAACAATAACTTATTTTTCATATTTACCGATTCAGGTTCATACATTTTTTGATTTTCTACCCTATATACCACATTGCCTCACATTCTCATTAAGAAAAATTCACACACCTAATTAAATGGGCATTTAAAAGTCAGAATGTGAATATATATGTTCAAACTCTTTAGGTCATTTTTAGTAGCAATAAACAAAAAAACTATGTCAATTGGACATGCTTTGATACTATATATGCCCTTGAATTTTTACTAGATAACATTTTTGTTCGCTTTGGAGATTCCGTATATCGTCAGGTTATCGGAATTCCAATGGGGACTAACTGTGCACCACTTATTGCGGACCTTTTTTTGTATTGCTATGAGTTACAATTTATGACAAAAATCAGCAAAGACCCATCGAAACAACATCTGATACACAAATTTAATTATACTTTTAGATATTTGGATGATATTTTGGCTCTCAATAATGACGACTTCAGTATGTATACTAAAGAAATTTATCCTGTTGAACTTACTTTAAATAAAGCTAATACTAACAATGACCACTGCCCTTTCCTCGATCTTGATATCTATATCATTAACGGAAAGCTTATTACTAAAATATATGATAAAAGAGATGATTTTCATTTCCTATCGTTAATTATCCATTTTAGATGGTGACGTTCCTTGTCACCATCTTACGGTGTTTATATATCTCAACTTGTACGATTCGCTCGTGTATGTAACAATGTTTTAGATTTTAACGAGAGAAATTTATGTATTACTGAAAATTATTACACCAGGGTTTTCGATATCACAAACTAGTCAAAACATTTACTAAATTTTATCATCGGTATAAGGACATCATTCGTAAATATAGCTCAACATGCAGACTTCTTATACGTTCAGGTATTTCACATCCAATTTTTATGGAAATATTCTTTATAAAGCACAAAATGTCAGTATTCACCTCAGAAGCTAACAAAACCTTTAAATAGACTTATTAAGAAGGGATATAGTTACGATACTGTTGTCAGGTCATTAAAGATTGCATATTTTGGCGTTAATATTGATTCACTTACAGGGTCTTTGCATCGGAACTAAACACATTTATTTAAAACCAGTTGTTGGCATGACACGGGTTATGTTCTTCTCATATATGTTATGATGGTATGATACTAAACCCTAACGGGAAGGATTGTGCCTGATATTCATATGATGAAGACATAATCTTTCAATCAGTTTAATTGAAGTCTGGAGCTGGCATGTCAGTTAACTGCTAGTAGTCTGTTGTTATTTATGTATTATTGTCATTTTGTTTATTTTCTTTGGTTACATCTTCTGACATCAGACTCGGACTTCTCTTGAACTGAATTTTAATGTGCGTATTGTTATGCGTTTACTTTTCTACATTGGCTAGAGGTATAGGGGAGGTTGAGATCTCATAAACATGTTTAACCCGCCGCATTTTGCGCCTGTCCCAAGTCAGGAGCCTCTAGCCTTTGTTAGTCTTGTATTATTTTAATTTTAGTTTCTTGTGTACAATTTGAGTTTAGAATGGCGTTCATTATCACTGAACTAGTATATATATTTGTTTAGGGCCAGCTGAAGGACGCCTCCGGGTGCGGAATTTCTCGCTGCATTGAAGACCTGTTGGTGACCTTCTGCTGTTGTCTGTTCTATGGTCGGGCTGTTGTCTCTTTGACACATTCCCATTTCCATTCTCAATTTTATGTATAAGTGTATAGCAGCTTTGATGAAAATTTATATTATCAAAAACGGGTACGGAGATAAGATGTCGTTTACGACATTTCAGTTTCTTCATTCATCCCCACATTTATTCGATAGTATTCAGTAATAAATTTTAGGAACCACTCCTTATAGAATGATAAGACGGCAAGTTTTATGCTTTCTTGAATATATATGTCGTTAACACCGCTATTTATTTATTTTTTTTTAAATATTTTTGGGAATCAGTTACAGAAATATAAAGGTGCACTCAATCTATTGTAAAGTAATATAGTTTTGTGTATTCTAGTTGAAAGTATGAGTGCTACAGCACCAACAAAACTGATAGTCACATAGTTATTAAAAGGTTCATTATTTTTTAAATTACATGCCTAAAATAAAAAGAAACAAATAGGAAATATAAAAACAGAGGAAAATATAAAAAACATTCCATAAAAGCTCGACGAAGAAAAGAAAACAATAAACAAGAAAACAAAATATAATAATGTAATGCTAATATTTGTACGGGTTGGGGACAACGAAGTTATATCGGATTCTTTTTCTTCAAATTAAAAACCGATTTTTCCTATATAAGGCGTTCACTCCTAGATTTGTTTACGTTATAGAAAGTCAAATAACTGTCCATTCCTGGAAATAATGGAGCGGAGGCCCGTAGGCCGACGCCCATTATTTCCAGGAATGGACAGTTATTTGACTTTCAACTTAAAATACACCTTAAATATTAAAACGAATCTTCAGATTATAACATTTTAAAGAATTTTATCTAATTTTGTAATGGTTTTCTTTTCATTTTCCCGTGTTGTACCCAAGAATCCGCAGGCAAAATTTAAGATCAAGCTGACCATCTACTCACATAACGAAGTATTTATGAACAGTAGAATAATTACTATAAAAGATCTTGAATAAAGTTCATTCAGATTTATGTTTAAAGTCATTGGATACGCACGTCTTTCTTGTAGTGGGATTGAAAGGATATTTATTTGTGTCTTTAAGTGGTATTTCGGGAGAGTAAAAAAACTAGTATTTATGCATATATGTTAATGGATTATGTGTGTTTTTGGTTTGATAAATATTGGATGTAGAATCGTATGTGAAAAGTGAAATGGTAGAACTAGAATGAATTTCCAGGTATGTAACACTCTAGTATAGGTTATTTAACTAATAACGGTGTGCTCGATTTTAAGTCATATCGAAAATAAAATGTGTATTTCATGCACAACCCAACATTTCGTCTTTCTTTCCCTTTGCTAATTACAACGAACAAAACTTTTATGCATGTTTTTAAATAGCAATACAAGCAAACTGAAAGTATTTTTCATTCTTCCCTATTATCAGAAAGGAAGCAAAAAAGTTTTAGAAACCAAAATCCGTATGATTAAAAGCATTTCTGGATTCCGTTTTGTATGTATTTAATTTAAGTGGGCAACTACCTTTTAATTTCATTTAAACATTTCTTTCAAGATTAACGACGTTTATTTGCACTGCCGATATAACTGTTATATTTGCCACTGGACATATAACAACAGTGAATGAATTCGATTATGTTACGCGTTTCTGTTGAAAATTGAACAAAAACCCCGCCCAATATTTAACACAAGCCTTATTCAAATGTTATACATACCCCCTCAAATTGTATTCATTAGTACTATATTTAAATTATAACAACGAACAATCAAATAAAATACCGAATACGCCATTTTGACCATTTCAGTTTCTTGGACTATTTATTCTATTAAACCACAATGTTATTGTGTTCAATATTACAATAGAATTCACTGACTAATACACAGTTAACACATTTGATATTTTGTAGATGCACAGAAGAGGAATGTGACTCAATGGAAAATATTCGTTTTACCCACTTGGATACTATCCGTGACAAAAATTCAGCAAAGATTTGCATCGGAAAACAAATTGTGGATTATATTGTTGAATTTTAGTGAATGCGATACTATATTTTACACGATGGAATTACGACTCGCAAATAAAAGCTGTTTTTAATAATGAGATATTTAGTGTTCATTGCACAGGCACTTGTCTCAAAAAAAAAAATTCTATATACCTTAATAACCTTATATTAAGGTACATAGGAATTTTTTCTGAGACAAGTGCCTGTGGTTCATTGTATTACTACGATCCCAATTTTAAAAATCCAGTATCAGTCGTTTTAGTAAGATTTCATCTTCATTCAATATCGCGTTACGTCCTATAGAATTATTCCCATGGGTGAACACTTTTGAGAAAGTGCCCAAGGAAATATACTTAGGGCAACACGTCCGGATGAATGAAGATGAACAATAGAAAATAACTCTCCATTCCTGAAAAATAATGGAGAGTTTGAACAAAAGATTTACGTCACAGGTGTATTTTAACTCTTTTTGCACAGGACTTTTGACCTTTGATCTGAGCCATTTAACCTTTTTTAAATGTATGTACTAAACAAATCGATATGTTGTAATGAATATCAAAATCTCTTGTAATTTGATTACTGTCCTTGGTCTAAATATTTCGTATTTTCGCCAAGATGTATTTATAAATTAGATTTACTACTGTGTTGATTGAATCGTAAATTGTATATTATATAATATATCAAGCCAATATGATATATCTACAACTCAAAATGGTTTAATTAAAACCCTGCATGTATATTTTTATGTAAAAGACATTTCCAAGGGAAGTGAACAGCCGATAGTCCATTATTATTAAATAAATGAATGTTCCTCATTTATCGTTACGACAAGTTACGTCAAGTTAGGGCGAGTTTTGTTCGTTCGTAAGATGTTGAGAAACCTCTTTTGGACGTTATGGTAATAGTAGATTAATTATTATTTTTCGAAGAAATGAATCAAGCATCGTCATTTAAAAGTATTTTCATTAAAGATCATATATCTTATGTAGCTATAGAATAATATTTCGAAAAAATTAACTGCTCATTATACAACTATTTCAATCGTGAAAATGGAAGCCGTTCCCGAAAGACGCGCTTCCAATAGATAGATCTTGAAATCCGATAAATTTCTTGAAATGGCATGATCAGGATCCTTACATGAAAATTAAGACAAATGTATCTTCTAGTTATTAAGCACCATTGAATGTGAATGAAGACCTTTTGTCAACTTTTGAAATTAAAAGTAATTGTCAGGTAGATTTCTAAAATTCAATAAAACAATAAACAAATGTCATCTAAAATTTTGTTTAAGGGCAGACTATACAACTTTGGAGGTGGAGGACTTATTACCCAAAATAACACTTACAAATAAAACATGATTTTTTTAAGATATGATTTTTCCGAATTTTCTTTTTAGTACATTTTATAAATTAAATCTAACAGGATTGGGAATTTTAAAATATTGAATCACAATTTAGCCGTAATCTAAAGCGAAATTATTCATAACATATTTTGCTTCAGGACAAAAAAGTTAACACAAACACAATTAAAGTTAAAAGGTGTACCTAACTATCTCTGTACGGTAACGTCATTGCCAATTTTTAAGAATGTTTTTTTAAATATTGTTGACGATTGCTAAGATGCAAATTGTTTGTTTTAAAATACCATCTTTCATCTTTCTGTAAACATTTTTCAATTTGAATTGATGATTATGCATCTTAAATATCCAAGTGTATGTTCGTCAACCATAATCGGCTGGTTTTTTAAAAACAATCTCTAATTTAAAAGTTTACAAAATGTCTTAGCTTCGTACTAATATTTTAAAAGTAATAGTTTAAGTATAAACGGGTATGTAAGATGCTCAAAATCTAGCATCATGCACCATGTAAAGAATCCAAATATATCAACTTTTCCGTTCCTACCTTCTCTTAGAAAAGTTCTATTTTATTCTTTTTCAGTCCAACTGGATATCAGCCTGCGTATAAACACCTTATAAATAATTTCCTAGTCCAATAAATAGATATTATGCCTCTGAGCATGTGTATAATAAACAAATTATAAAAAATTATAAAGATAATAATTTTCTTCTTCACTCCACCATCAAACATGTCCAATATTAAAAACTATAAACAACACTGTTTTTGTTTACTCTGCCCTAGTAAAATGCTAAAAGAAGGAAAATGAAGTTCTGTCTTTTGAATTAGGGATGTATAAGTACCCGTCCACGTCTACTTTGTGTTTTTGTTAGATGTATTTGTATTTGTATCATCTGATGAGTCAATAGATATAAGAAGATGTGGTATGAGTGCCAATGAGACAGCTCTCCATCCAGGTCAAAATTTATAAAAGTAAACCATTATAGGTCAAAGTACGGTTTTCAACACGGAGCCTTGATCACACTGAACAGCAAGCTATAAAGGGCCCCAAAATTACTAGCGTAAAACCATTCAAACGGGAAAACCAACGGTTTAATCTATATAAAACGAGAAACGAGAAACACTTATGAATCACATTAACAAACGACAACTACTGAACATCAGATTCCTGACTTAGGACAGGCCTTTTCAACTAATTTTTATAGTTTGTTCTTACGTTATACTGTGACACCACTGTCCCAGGGTAGGAGCAGGGTTCAGCGCTCAGAAACATGTTTAACCCCGCCACATTCGTTATGTGCCTGTCCCAAGTCAGGAGCCTGTAGTTCAGTGGTTGTCGTTGGTTTATGTTTGTCATATTTGTTTTCGTAAACTGTTTTGTGATAAAGTAGCCCGTTAGTTTTCTCAATTGAATTGTTCCATATTATTCATGTCGGGACCTTTTATAGCCGACCATACGGTTTGGTTTTTTCATTGTTGAAGGCCGTACGGTTGCCTACAGTTGCTTACATTTACATTGAACTTTTGTGAATAGTTGTCACATTGGTATTCATACGACATCTCCTTATTTTGATATTGAAAATTATATATTACAACAAATCTTTTATGACTTTGATAACATGTCTTTACTTTTTGCATGATGCAAAGTTGGTCACGGAAATTCACTGACAAAATGAGCCTGATCGGAACAACAACAAAATTTAACATGAAATTGTACATATATCTATTTAACACAGCTTTTGTTTGAA
Organism: Mytilus coruscus; assembly: GCA_017311375.1. Lineage (NCBI taxonomy): Eukaryota > Metazoa > Mollusca > Bivalvia > Mytilida > Mytilidae > Mytilus > Mytilus coruscus. The sequence continues at coordinate 37,661 of JAASAO010000368.1, read as the reverse complement.
TTTGAATGGAACCTGATTTCCGCAAAAGTCAGAGGAAATCTTCATGGACGAAATTTTGAAATGCTTGCTAATGCCTCAAGAAGCAGCAATTCTAACGAAAGTATAATTTTATTTTATAGAGGATAGTAACAAAGTACATTTGCCCTGATTTATAATAATACTTGATTTTGAAAAAAAAAAAACCAAAAGCATATAAAAAAGTACCACAGGACTTACAATCCAAACCTTGAAACACGTCTCTTTGAAAAAAGAAGAATACGGATTCGATAATTTGCAAATGCGAAACCGTTTTTATCAAATAATTCGAAGATCACTCATTCAGTTCGATGAATGTGAATATGTATTAGAAATTCAAAATGTTTTCCGGACCTTAGACGCTGGCATGGTCATCATTGTTTAACATCATATATCCTTCATGATGTCTCCTTAATGCAAAAGCCGAAGGGTGTGTTTGACATAAACAGTTTATTTAAAGTCATATTAAACGAGCGACCTGAAATTTTAATGTTATCGAAATTATTGAACATATACTAAACTAAGTCTTGCATACACGTTTTTTTTTATATTTATCACACATCTATAACGTATTATTGACAAATAATATGTCATTCAGTGGTTGTTGATGGCCAGCTAATTAACTTTCGAGTTTGTTGCCGACGTTTACCGGATCGTAACATTGATAAACATAAAAACAGAGCACATGAACAGCATGACAGATAATTGAATTGAAAGAGCCAGACATATGTTTTGTATTTTCCATGCGTTTCCATTTGTTGTATTGAACAATTCCTTGACAGTTGTTAATGATTTGTTGTATTAAATTTGTTCTTTAAGAATCTGTTATTTCTATTTACCTTCAAGAGCACGTGTGTTTACATTCTCTCATCACGGTATTCCCATCGCACTTGCGTTCTGTGGTGACCGAAGTTATAACGAGGGGTTTCGTAGTTAAGGTCACTGCAAACGCGAGAATATCGGCGAATTAGTGTCTGGGAAGTAGGGATGGCAACGAGTACTGAGTACAATTTTAATACTCGGATACTCGTTTGCCTTTTATAAATCTTGAGATATTTCCTCACTTTAGTTTCCTTTGAAATATCCCTTCCGTAATACAAATTATTATCTATTAACAAGTTGAACGTAAAGACGCTTATCCTGAGATTACTATATGTTATAGTAGAAAAGGATTTTTTCATGTGCAGGACTTGTCGTAACAAAACCTAGAAACAGACTTTCATCTGAAGTTGTGGATCAGATCATATTTCTGAACAAGAACAAAATCAAAGTTGCCCTTAGTTTTCATTGTTCAATTAACAAAAGGGACTAGCGATAAACATAACCAAGGATCAAGTTATATTTTGTAGTCATACAGTTTGAGTTCTGCAATAATACGTATGTCTTTCGTTAAAATCAAACGATGTCATCATATTATAATTAGGATTATGAAAGGTAATAACAAAAATACCGCATCCCAAAAAAAATCAAAACTTTTCACAAGACGTTAAAGATTTATCCGAGTACTCGAGTACTCGCGAGTATCATGACCGAGTACTCGAGTATTCAATTTCAGATCTTTTGACATCCCTACTGGGAAGTCAATAATTCAATATAAGTACATTGAAGAAGATTTTGATAATATAAAGGATATTCTTTGAAAAAAAAGTTCACGTTCACTTCTGTTAGAGTAAAACTTAGCCATTCAAGTATGTAAAACATGTTCAACTTTTTTTTTTTTTTCAATTTTGGAGTTTCATATGACCTTAACGATTTTACAAACCAAAACAGAATTGATTTTTGCCAGGGTATAATACCATAATTGTAACATAAAAATTGCGTGTTTGGAATAATTCTGATTGTTGATACATAGTTAAATGATATACAGATACTATCACGCATGTCCAGCATTGGTTTTTACTAGAAATTACTGTCATTGTAGTTAGAATATTAAGTACATGCAGGTTCTACGTCGGGAATGTGACGGCCAATCATCTATTGCCCCAATGAGGACCGGTTACATATATTTGTGGTCTTCTCAATTTATAAGCATAAAGTCCTTTTTTTCAAACCACGTGTGACCTTTGTAAGTAATGAAGTCTGTGTGAAATAGATTGCTCTATAGACTAAAGTTTAAACAATCTAATCTTAACGATTCTTAAGAGTAATTTTATCAAATGTGTTATCTCGGTCTTAAGAATAGTACTTCTAATCTTAAAATAATGGCTGTGTATCTTCTACAACTGAATGTAAACGTGGTATCAAGTATGTTGGTGAGTTAAAACAGACTCTACAAATGTATTTTGGTTCATTGTAGTGATTATGGCTGTATGCCAGATCTTCCACTCAGTAAATATTTGAAATATCCTGCTGAAAAGGTTGATTATAATCTACTGACTATGTGCTTGGTCAAGGGAAGATAGAATTTCCCAGGATAGATTTATGGGAATGGAAATTTAAGAATATTTGCATCAGATTGGATTGATGTAAGAAAGAAGTTGGCATGAGCTTTATTACCTCCGATGTTGAAGAATGCACTTCTGTAAATATAGACTATGCAATTTCCATAGGAACTCCCTTTAAGTCTAAGGCTGTGCAACTTTACTATGAAATTATGTCCTAGAATAGAAAGTTGATATGCACTACTATTTCATTCAAAGGTTAAAACATAGGGCAGTGTGGAATATTTTCAATATTTATATTCCCTGTCTCTATGAGATGAAATATAGAGATCATATGTGGGAACCAGTACGTAAACAAAACAAACTATCTATGAATATTATATCCCCAAATGAGGCATGGTTTGGAAAAACAGCTGTATTTACAAAGTGCAACATGAATGCATTAAAATACATCCACTTCATTTGAACTTGGGTGGATAGTAGTCTCATTGGCAATCATACCACATCTCCTTATTTTTATATCGGTGTTAATAATTACACTTTACACATAGCCATCACTTATATCCTAATTTTATATATGTATACATCCACGCATGATTTTCTATCTTTAATCTAGAACAAGTAGCGTTTGTAGTCTGGGCCTTCTATCGTATGAAACTTGGAACACGCATCATTTGTAGTGTGAAACAAGCAATAAATCTCTTAAACAATTTTGTGCCAATATAAGAAACCTGGAATTATAAGTCGTGTATTTGGGGAAAAATATGTATATTACTTTATATTAATCGATTAATTAATCCGTTGTTGGAATATTCTACTACGGTGTGGTCACCATATTTAAAGAAAGATAAAGAAAACTTGAAAAGATGTAGCTCCGTGCTACCAAACTGGTACCCAGTAAAAGAAATTTCAGTTATGTAGAAACATTAATAACCATAGTCCTAACAACACTTGAATACAGAAGAGATTGTTATGATATATTACAAATGTATAAAGCTTTACACAGGTTAAATTATATTAAATGGCAACATTTGGTTGAGTTGTCTACAACTTCTACTGGAAGTCTTCCTTGAAATTAATTAACAAGAGTTGTAATTCAACTCAACGTCTTCATACTTTTTCACGAACTTTTTAAGGGTCAATGACCAATGGAATAGTTTTTCAACAGAAACAGTTAGTGCGAAATATGTCAATATATTTAAAAATCGTGTGAACGAGGAATAGAGGAATGGAAAGAAGTAATCCAATATAGATGATAAATAAATAGTAGTTATTTTAACTTTTGTGAATCATTTAATTTCCATTGTTTACCAGAATGGCAAAATAAGGTATCCTTATTAAGAGCACAGCTCATAGTTTAATAGTATAAGTTTATTATAAAGTTTGATTATGAAGCGGCTAAAGAAGTTTTCAACTTGAAAATCGCCGCAGTTATCCATGTAGAATCCAGGTAGAATATTAGCTACCATAATTTAATATTGACTCAACTGATGATCTAACACCGTTCCCGCCCAGTATTGTTTTCTTACGTAGTGGTTCTAAGAGTTTGGACAATATCTCCTGTTTTTGTTTCACACACATAATCTAAATCTGAATGTTGTTTATACCTTCTAGTACAATATGTAGTTGAAAAAGAGTCTTTATAATAATTGCTCACAAATTACCAACATTTTACAATTCAATTCAATGTTTTATTAAAGTCTCATCTCTCAACAAGTACAATCAATATGTATACATTGTAGAACAAGACTAAACAATAGGCTGTCAGAGTGACAGCAAACCGGATTTTTATATTTATTTGTGTCCTGGCATTTTCAATATCACAAGGACATAACTCCTGAACGGTAAAAGTGACAATCATCAATATTGACTTGACCTCCATTTTGTCATCACTAACAACATATAATAAAATTTTAAAAGCTGTCGATGAACGGTTCATGAGTTAAAGCACGGACACGAATTGAAACACCATTTTCAATCTTTCAAGAACCATAACTCCTGAATGGTGAAAGTGAAAATCGTCAATATCGAACATGACCTCCATTTTGTCATCAGTAAAACATATTGAAATTTGAAAAGCTTTGGTTAAACGGTTCATGAGTTACAGCACGGACACGACTGAAACACCATTTTCAATCTTTCAAGAACCATAACTCCTGAACGATGAAAGTGAAAATCGTCACTGTATCAATTTTAACAGAATTTGAAAACAAGACTTTAATTACTACCAGCTTACCCTATGAGCATGTTTTCTGTCATGAAATGTCTAGAACCTGTTTGAAACTATTTTGATAACAAAGTTAAAGCATTTCAGAACACTATAAATGTAATGTTTAGCAGCTAATCATTCCAACATTAAAGATTATATAAAGTGTCCAATCCTGCCTCTGTCTCCAGTCCACATCTTACTGTATGCCTATTTGTCAATGAAAGTTCACAATTACTGCCTCAAATGGTCAGTTAAGAAATCTTGTCACAACAGTATCATCTCTTACCATATATCTAACATAATTTAGCTAATATATCAATTAGAAGTGGTTAAACAAAGCCATATTTGCAAAAGTTGTATGCATGAAGATACCAGTCTGGTGTATGAATTCACTAAAAGTTTTATAGAAATGACTGCTAACATCTGATTTTGCATAACTTCCAAGTACAGTTATTGGTTTCTATACAAAAGACCTTTAAAATAATAAAGTCATAGCATTTACAAGTTAAATTATTTGTTTCATGACCCAGGGGTAGGCATTTTCTCTGTTTTTGCCCTGGGTCCTCAAATTTCCTAAATTATTCTGCTGTTTCTAGCAATATGGAATATTTAGTGCATATTTAGGATAGAACACACTGTTGTAAGTTTTATTGAGGTATTTTGTATTTCTAGCTTGTATTTTTTATGCCGTGATCATAAAAAGCACATTTAGGTGATACTGCTTACTTTTGGGTTATCGACAGGATAAAACACCCCACTAATAATATTCAGGAAGGATCTATGAGTTTCAATGACTGCGAAGAGTAAATATAAGCACTTCTTAACAATTTAAATTACTAATATGCACATATAATGAATTTATTTTGCATTCAGGGCTTTAACTAAACTATGCATTCTGTAAACTGTGAATTTATGCTGAGTCATCATAGTTAAGGCCCAGGATTTTCTCAATCTTCATGAAATATTTATAAAACTTCATATTTGAGTTAATTTCATTAAAATCCTGAGATGAACCAGATTTGGTGAAATTCTGTATGTTCCTTTTTAACCCAATATACTAACATTTATTCCAATAGAAATCTTTCTAAAACACTTTTCTCACAACAATACTTATATCTCAGAATTATAGCCTGAAAGAAATCACTGCATATACTCAAAGTTTTGTTTTACAGTACATTTTATACCCCACCCTGTATCAATTTTTAACAGAATTTGAAAACAAGACTTTAATTACTACCAGCTTACCCTATGAGCATGTTTTCTGTCATGAAATGTCTAGAACCTGTTTGAAACTATTTTGATAACAAAGTTAAAGCATTTCAGAACACTATAAATGTAATGTTTAGCAGCTAATCATTCCAACATTAAAGATTATATAAAGTGTCCAATCCTGCCTCTGTCTCCAGTCCACATCTTACTGTATGCCTATTTGTCAATGAAAGTTCACAATTACTGCCTCAAATGGTCAGTTAAGAAATCTTGTCACAACAGTATCATCTCTTACCATATATCTAACATAATTTAGCTAATATATCAATTAGAAGTGGTTAAACAAAGCCATATTTGCAAAAGTTGTATGCATGAAGATACCAGTCTGGTGTATGAATTCACTAAAAGTTTTATAGAAATGACTGCTAACATCTGATTTTGCATAACTTCCAAGTACAGTTATTGGTTTCTATACAAAAGACCTTTAAAATAATAAAGTCATAGCATTTACAAGTTAAATTATTTGTTTCATGACCCAGGGGTAGGCATTTTCTCTGTTTTTGCCCTGGGTCCTCAAATTTCCTAAATTATTCTGCTGTTTCTAGCAATATGGAATATTTAGTGCATATTTAGGATAGAACACACTGTTGTAAGTTTTATTGAGGTATTTTGTATTTCTAGCTTGTATTTTTTATGCCGTGATCATAAAAAGCACATTTAGGTGATACGGCTTACTTTTGGGTTATCGACAGGATAAAACACCCCACTAATAATATTCAGGAAGGATCTATGAGTTTCAATGACTGCGAAGAGTAAATATAAGCACTTCTTAACAATTTAAATTACTAATATGCACATATAATGAATTTATTTTGCATTCAGGGCTTTAACTAAACTATGCATTCTGTAAACTGTGAATTTATGCTGAGTCATCATAGTTAAGGCCCAGGATTTTCTCAATCTTCATGAAATATTTATAAAACTTCATATTTGAGTTAATTTCATTAAAATCCCTGAGATGAACCAGATTTGGTGAAATTCTGTATGTTCCCTTTTTTAACCCAATATAGGTTGCATTTCTGTAAATATCAACAATGCAATTTCCCATAGGAACTCCTTTCACGGCTAAAACTGTACCACTTTTACTATGAAGTTTTGAAAAAATATATCCTAGAATGGAAAGTTTATATGCACTACTATTTTTTTCAAAGGTCAAAATATAGGGCTGTGCGGCATATTTTCAACGTTTATATGCCCCGAACTTCTAAGAGTTAAAACTTACATTAAATTTCTATACTACCCCAACCTTGACTTAAGGATTTCCACAGACTTCAACTTGATCACTATGAATATGTATATTTACTGGTAACATTCCCAAGTTATGTCTCTATGAGATGAAACATAGAGATCATATCCGGGAACCAGTACGTAAACAAAATTAATTGTCTATGAATATTAAATATCTCCCAAAAGAGGCGTGGTTTGAAAAACAGCTGTATTTACAAAGTGCAACCTATACTAACATTTATTCCAATAGAAATCTTTCTAAAACACTTTTCTCACAACAATACTTATATCTCAGAATTATAGCCTGAAAGAAATCACTGCATATACTCAAAGTTTTCTTTTACAGTACATTTTATACCCCACCCTGTATCAATTTTTAACAGAATTTGAAAACAAGACTTTAATTACTACCAGCTTACCCTATGAGCATGTTTTCTGTCATGAAATGTCTAGAACCTGTTTGAAACTATTTTGATAACAAAGTTAAAGCATTTCAGAACACTATAAATGTAATGTTTAGCAGCTAATCATTCCAACATTAAAGATTATATAAAGTGTCCAATCCTGCCTCTGTCTCCAGTCCACATCTTACTGTATGCCTATTTGTCAATGAAAGTTCACAATTACTGCCTCAAATGGTCAGTTAAGAAATCTTGTCACAACAGTATCATCTCTTACCATATATCTAACATAATTTAGCTAATATATCAATTAGAAGTGGTTAAACAAAGCCATATTTGCAAAAGTTGTATGCATGAAGATACCAGTCTGGTGTATGAATTCACTAAAAGTTTTATAGAAATGACTGCTAACATCTGATTTTGCATAACTTCCAAGTACAGTTATTGGTTTCTATACAAAAGACCTTTAAAATAATAAAGTCATAGCATTTACAAGTTAAATTATTTGTTTCATGACCCAGGGGGTAGGCATTTTTCTCTGTTTTTTGCCCCTGGGTCCTCAAATTTCCTAAATTATTCTGCTGTTTCTAGCAATATGGAATATTTAGTGCATATTTAGGATAGAACACACTGTTGTAAGTTTTATTGAGGTATTTTTGTATTTCTAGCTTGTATTTTTTTATGCCGTGATCATAAAAAAGCACATTTAGGTGATACGGCTTACTTTTGGGTTATCGACAGGATAAAAACACCCCACTAATAATATTCAGGAAGGATCTATGAGTTTCAATGACTGCGAAGAGTAAATATAAGCACTTCTTAACAATTTAAATTACTAATATGCACATATAATGAATTTATTTTGCATTCAGGGCTTTAACTAAACTATGCATTCTGTAAACTGTGAATTTATGCTGAGTCATCATAGTTAAGGCCCAGGATTTTCTCAATCTTCATGAAATATTTATAAAACTTCATATTTGAGTTAATTTCATTAAAATCCCTGAGATGAACCAGATTTGGTGAAATTCTGTATGTTCCCTTTTTTAACCCAATATAGGTTGCATTTCTGTAAATATCAACAATGCAATTTCCCATAGGAACTCCTTTCACGGCTAAAACTGTACCACTTTTACTATGAAGTTTTGAAAAAAAATATATCCTAGAATGGAAAGTTTATATGCACTACTATTTTTTTCAAAGGTCAAAATATAGGGCTGTGCGGCATATTTTCAACGTTTATATGCCCCGAACTTCTAAGAGTTAAAACTTACATTAAATTTCTATACTACCCCAACCTTGACTTAAGGATTTCCACAGACTTCAACTTGATCACTATGAATATGTATATTTACTGGTAACATTCCCAAGTTATGTCTCTATGAGATGAAACATAGAGATCATATCCGGGAACCAGTACGTAAACAAAATTAATTGTCTATGAATATTAAATATCTCCCAAAAGAGGCGTGGTTTGAAAAACAGCTGTATTTACAAAGTGCAACCTATACTAACATTTATTCCAATAGAAATCTTTCTAAAACACTTTTCTCACAACAATACTTATATCTCAGAATTATAGCCTGAAAGAAATCACTGCATATACTCAAAGTTTTCTTTTACAGTACATTTTATACCCCACCCTGTATCAATTTTTAACAGAATTTGAAAACAAGACTTTAATTACTACCAGCTTACCCTATGAGCATGTTTTCTGTCATGAAATGTCTAGAACCTGTTTGAAACTATTTTGATAACAAAGTTAAAGCATTTCAGAACACTATAAATGTAATGTTTAGCAGCTAATCATTCCAACATTAAAGATTATATAAAGTGTCCAATCCTGCCTCTGTCTCCAGTCCACATCTTACTGTATGCCTATTTGTCAATGAAAGTTCACAATTACTGCCTCAAATGGTCAGTTAAGAAATCTTGTCACAACAGTATCATCTCTTACCATATATCTAACATAATTTAGCTAATATATCAATTAGAAGTGGTTAAACAAAGCCATATTTGCAAAAGTTGTATGCATGAAGATACCAGTCTGGTGTATGAATTCACTAAAAGTTTTATAGAAATGACTGCTAACATCTGATTTTGCATAACTTCCAAGTACAGTTATTGGTTTCTATACAAAAGACCTTTAAAATAATAAAGTCATAGCATTTACAAGTTAAATTATTTGTTTCATGACCCAGGGGTAGGCATTTTCTCTGTTTTTGCCCTGGGTCCTCAAATTTCCTAAATTATTCTGCTGTTTCTAGCAATATGGAATATTTAGTGCATATTTAGGATAGAACACACTGTTGTAAGTTTTATTGAGGTATTTTGTATTTCTAGCTTGTATTTTTTATGCCGTGATCATAAAAAGCACATTTAGGTGATACGGCTTACTTTTGGGTTATCGACAGGATAAAACACCCCACTAATAATATTCAGGAAGGATCTATGAGTTTCAATGACTGCGAAGAGTAAATATAAGCACTTCTTAACAATTTAAATTACTAATATGCACATATAATGAATTTATTTTGCATTCAGGGCTTTAACTAAACTATGCATTCTGTAAACTGTGAATTTATGCTGAGTCATCATAGTTAAGGCCCAGGATTTTCTCAATCTTCATGAAATATTTATAAAACTTCATATTTGAGTTAATTTCATTAAAATCCCTGAGATGAACCAGATTTGGTGAAATTCTGTATGTTCCCTTTTTTAACCCAATATAGGTTGCATTTCTGTAAATATCAACAATGCAATTTCCCATAGGAACTCCTTTCACGGCTAAAACTGTACCACTTTTACTATGAAGTTTTGAAAAAAAATATATCCTAGAATGGAAAGTTTATATGCACTACTATTTTTCAAAGGTCAAAATATAGGGCTGTGCGGCATATTTTCAACGTTTATATGCCCGAACTTCTAAGAGTTAAAACTTACATTAAATTTCTATACTACCAACCTTGACTTAAGGATTTCCACAGACTTCAACTTGATCACTATGAATATGTATATTTACTGGTAACATTCCCAAGTTATGTCTCTATGAGATGAAACATAGAGATCATATCCGGGAACCAGTACGTAAACAAAATTAATTGTCTATGAATATTAAATATCTCCCAAAAGAGGCGTGGTTTGAAAAACAGCTGTATTTACAAAGTGCAACCTATACTAACATTTATTCCAATAGAAATCTTTCTAAAACACTTTTCTCACAACAATACTTATATCTCAGAATTATAGCCTGAAAGAAATCACTGCATATACTCAAAGTTTTCTTTTACAGTACATTTTATACCCCACCCTGTATCAATTTTTAACAGAATTTGAAAACAAGACTTTAATTACTACCAGCTTACCCTATGAGCATGTTTTCTGTCATGAAATGTCTAGAACCTGTTTGAAACTATTTTGATAACAAAGTTAAAGCATTTCAGAACACTATAAATGTAATGTTTAGCAGCTAATCATTCCAACATTAAAGATTATATAAAGTGTCCAATCCTGCCTCTGTCTCCAGTCCACATCTTACTGTATGCCTATTTGTCAATGAAAGTTCACAATTACTGCCTCAAATGGTCAGTTAAGAAATCTTGTCACAACAGTATCATCTCTTACCATATATCTAACATAATTTAGCTAATATATCAATTAGAAGTGGTTAAACAAAGCCATATTTGCAAAAGTTGTATGCATGAAGATACCAGTCTGGTGTATGAATTCACTAAAAGTTTTATAGAAATGACTGCTAACATCTGATTTTGCATAACTTCCAAGTACAGTTATTGGTTTCTATACAAAAGACCTTTAAAATAATAAAGTCATAGCATTTACAAGTTAAATTATTTGTTTCATGACCCAGGGGTAGGCATTTTCTCTGTTTTTGCCCTGGGTCCTCAAATTTCCTAAATTATTCTGCTGTTTCTAGCAATATGGAATATTTAGTGCATATTTAGGATAGAACACACTGTTGTAAGTTTTATTGAGGTATTTTGTATTTCTAGCTTGTATTTTTTATGCCGTGATCATAAAAAGCACATTTAGGTGATACGGCTTACTTTTGGGTTATCGACAGGATAAAACACCCCACTAATAATATTCAGGAAGGATCTATGAGTTTCAATGACTGCGAAGAGTAAATATAAGCACTTCTTAACAATTTAAATTACTAATATGCACATATAATGAATTTATTTTGCATTCAGGGCTTTAACTAAACTATGCATTCTGTAAACTGTGAATTTATGCTGAGTCATCATAGTTAAGGCCCAGGATTTTCTCAATCTTCATGAAATATTTATAAAACTTCATATTTGAGTTAATTTCATTAAAATCCCTGAGATGAACCAGATTTGGTGAAATTCTGTATGTTCCTTTTCCTTTCACGGCTAAAACTGTACCACTTTTAACCCAATATACTAACATTTATTCCAATAGAAATCTTTCTAAAACACTTTTGAAAAACAGCTGTATTTACTCACAACAATACTTATATCTCAGAATTATAGCCTGAAAGAAATCACTGCATATACTCAAAGTTTTCTTTTACAGTACATTTTATACCCCACCCTGTATCAATTTTTAACAGAATTTGAAAACAAGACTTTAATTACTACCAGCTTACCCTATGAGCATGTTTTCTGTCATGAAATGTCTAGAACCTGTTTGAAACTATTTTGATAACAAAGTTAAAGCATTTCAGAACACTATAAATGTAATGTTTAGCAGCTAATCATTCCAACATTAAAGATTATATAAAGTGTCCAATCCTGCCTCTGTCTCCAGTCCACATCTTACTGTATGCCTATTTGTCAATGAAAGTTCACAATTACTGCCTCAAATGGTCAGTTAAGAAATCTTGTCACAACAGTATCATCTCTTACCATATATCTAACATAATTTAGCTAATATATCAATTAGAAGTGGTTAAACAAAGCCATATTTGCAAAAGTTGTATGCATGAAGATACCAGTCTGGTGTATGAATTCACTAAAAGTTTTATAGAAATGACTGCTAACATCTGATTTTGCATAACTTCCAAGTACAGTTATTGGTTTCTATACAAAAGACCTTTAAAATAATAAAGTCATAGCATTTACAAGTTAAATTATTTGTTTCATGACCCAGGGGTAGGCATTTTCTCTGTTTTTGCCCTGGGTCCTCAAATTTCCTAAATTATTCTGCTGTTTCTAGCAATATGGAATATTTAGTGCATATTTAGGATAGAACACACTGTTGTAAGTTTTATTGAGGTATTTTGTATTTCTAGCTTGTATTTTTTATGCCGTGATCATAAAAAAGCACATTTAGGTGATACGGCTTACTTTTGGGTTATCGACAGGATAAAAACACCCCACTAATAATATTCAGGAAGGATCTATGAGTTTCAATGACTGCGAAGAGTAAATATAAGCACTTCTTAACAATTTAAATTACTAATATGCACATATAATGAATTTATTTTGCATTCAGGGCTTTAACTAAACTATGCATTCTGTAAACTGTGAATTTATGCTGAGTCATCATAGTTAAGGCCCAGGATTTTCTCAATCTTCATGAAATATTTATAAAACTTCATATTTGAGTTAATTTCATTAAAATCCCTGAGATGAACCAGATTTGGTGAAATTCTGTATGTTCCCTTTTTTAACCCAATATAGGTTGCATTTCTGTAAATATCAACAATGCAATTTCCCATAGGAACTCCTTTCACGGCTAAAACTGTACCACTTTTACTATGAAGTTTTGAAAAAATATATCCTAGAATGGAAAGTTTATATGCACTACTATTTTTTCAAAGGTCAAAATATAGGGCTGTGCGGCATATTTTCAACGCTTATATGCCCGAACTTCTAAGAGTTAAAACTTACATTAAATTTCTATACTACCCCAACCTTGACTTAAGGATTTCCACAGACTTCAACTTGATCACTATGAATATGTATATTTACTGGTAACATTCCCAAGTTATGTCTCTATGAGATGAAACATAGAGATCATATCCGGGAACCAGTACGTAAACAAAATTAATTGTCTATGAATATTAAATATCTCCCCAAAAGAGGCGTGGTTTGAAAACAGCTGTATTTACAAAGTGCAACCTATACTAACATTTATTCCAATAGAAATCTTTCTAAAAACACTTTTTCTCACAACAATACTTATATCTCAGAATTATAGCCTGAAAGAAATCACTGCATATACTCAAAGTTTTCTTTTACAGTACATTTTATACCCCCACCCCTGTATCAATTTTTAACAGAATTTGAAAACAAGACTTTAATTACTACCAGCTTACCCTATGAGCATGTTTTCTGTCATGAAATGTCTAGAACCTGTTTGAAACTATTTTGATAACAAAGTTAAAGCATTTCAGAACACTATAAATGTAATGTTTAGCAGCTAATCATTCCAACATTAAAGATTATATAAAGTGTCCAATCCTGCCTCTGTCTCCAGTCCACATCTTACTGTATGCCTATTTGTCAATGAAAGTTCACAATTACTGCCTCAAATGGTCAGTTAAGAAATCTTGTCACAACAGTATCATCTCTTACCATATATCTAACATAATTTAGCTAATATATCAATTAGAAGTGGTTAAACAAAGCCATATTTGCAAAAGTTGTATGCATGAAGATACCAGTCTGGTGTATGAATTCACTAAAAGTTTTATAGAAATGACTGCTAACATCTGATTTTGCATAACTTCCAAGTACAGTTATTGGTTTCTATACAAAAGACCTTTAAAATAATAAAGTCATAGCATTTACAAGTTAAATTATTTGTTTCATGACCCAGGGGTAGGCATTTTCTCTGTTTTTGCCCTGGGTCCTCAAATTTCCTAAATTATTCTGCTGTTTCTAGCAATATGGAATATTTAGTGCATATTTAGGATAGAACACACTGTTGTAAGTTTTATTGAGGTATTTTTGTATTTCTAGCTTGTATTTTTTTATGCCGTGATCATAAAAAGCACATTTAGGTGATACGACTTACTTTTGGGTTATCGACAGGATAAAAACACCCCACTAATAATATTCAGGAAGGATCTATGAGTTTCAATGACTGCGAAGAGTAAATATAAGCACTTCTTAACAATTTAAATTACTAATATGCACATATAATGAATTTATTTTGTATTCAGGGCTTTAACTAAACTATGCATTCTGTAAACTGTGAATTTATGCTGAGTCATCATAGTTAAGGCCCAGGATTTTCTCAATCTTCATGAAATATTTATAAAACTTCATATTTGAGTTAATTTCATTAAAATCCCTGAGATGAACCAGATTTGGTGAAATTCTGTATGTTCCCTTTTTTAACCCAATATACTAACATTTATTCCAATAGAAATCTTTCTAAAAACACTTTTTCTCACAACAATACTTATATCTCAGAATTATAGCCTGAAAGAAATCACTGCATATACTCAAAGTTTTCTTTTACAGTACATTTTATACCCCAACCCCTGTATCAATTTTTTTTTAACAGAATTTGAAAACAAGACTTTAATTACTACCAGCTTACCCTATGAGCATGTTTTCTGTCATGAAATGTCTAGAACCTGTTTGAAACTATTTTGATAACAAAGTTAAAGCATTTCAGAACACTATAAATGTAATGTTTAGCAGCTAATCATTCCAACATTAAAGATTATATAAAGTGTCCAATCCTGCCTCTGTCTCCAGTCCACATCTTACTGTATGCCTATTTGTCAATGAAAGTTCACAATTACTGCCTCAAATGGTCAGTTAAGAAATCTTGTCACAACAGTATCATCTCTTACCATATATCTAACATAATTTAGCTAATATATCAATTAGAAGTGGTTAAACAAAGCCATATTTGCAAAAGTTGTATGCATGAAGATACCAGTCTGGTGTATGAATTCACTAAAAGTTTTATAGAAATGACTGCTAACATCTGATTTTGCATAACTTCCAAGTACAGTTATTGGTTTCTATACAAAAGACCTTTAAAATAATAAAGTCATAGCATTTACAAGTTAAATTATTTGTTTCATGACCCAGGGGTAGGCATTTTCTCTGTTTTTGCCCTGGGTCCTCAAATTTCCTAAATTATTCTGCTGTTTCTAGCAATATGGAATATTTAGTGCATATTTAGGATAGAACACACTGTTGTAAGTTTTATTGAGGTATTTTTGTATTTCTAGCTTGTATTTTTTTATGCCGTGATCATAAAAAAGCACATTTAGGTGATACGACTTACTTTTGGGTTATCGACAGGATAAAAACACCCCACTAATAATATTCAGGAAGGATCTATGAGTTTCAATGACTGCGAAGAGTAAATATAAGCACTTCTTAACAATTTAAATTACTAATATGCACATATAATGAATTTATTTTGCATTCAGGGCTTTAACTAAACTATGCATTCTGTAAACTGTGAATTTATGCTGAGTCATCATAGTTAAGGCCCAGGATTTTCTCAATCTTCATGAAATATTTATAAAACTTCATATTTGAGTTAATTTCATTAAAATCCCTGAGATGAACCAGATTTGGTGAAATTCTGTATGTTCCTTTTTAACCCAATATACTAACATTTATTCCAATAGAAATCTTTCTAAAAACACTTTTTCTCACAACAATACTTATATCTCAGAATTATAGCCTGAAAGAAATCACTGCATATACTCAAAGTTTTCTTTTACAGTACATTTTATACCCCCACCCCTGTATCAATTTTTAACAGAATTTGAAAACAAGACTTTAATTACTACCAGCTTACCCTATGAGCATGTTTTCTGTCATGAAATGTCTAGAACCTGTTTGAAACTATTTTGATAACAAAGTTAAAGCATTTCAGAACACTATAAATGTAATGTTTAGCAGCTAATCATTCCAACATTAAAGATTATATAAAGTGTCCAATCCTGCCTCTGTCTCCAGTCCACATCTTACTGTATGCCTATTTGTCAATGAAAGTTCACAATTACTGCCTCAAATGGTCAGTTAAGAAATCTTGTCACAACAGTATCATCTCTTACCATATATCTAACATAATTTAGCTAATATATCAATTAGAAGTGGTTAAACAAAGCCATATTTGCAAAAGTTGTATGCATGAAGATACCAGTCTGGTGTATGAATTCACTAAAAGTTTTATAGAAATGACTGCTAACATCTGATTTTGCATAACTTCCAAGTACAGTTATTGGTTTCTATACAAAAGACCTTTAAAATAATAAAGTCATAGCATTTACAAGTTAAATTATTTGTTTCATGACCCAGGGGTAGGCATTTTCTCTGTTTTTGCCCTGGGTCCTCAAATTTCCTAAATTATTCTGCTGTTTCTAGCAATATGGAATATTTAGTGCATATTTAGGATAGAACACACTGTTGTAAGTTTTATTGAGGTATTTTTGTATTTCTAGCTTGTATTTTTTTATGCCGTGATCATAAAAAGCACATTTAGGTGATACGACTTACTTTTGGGTTATCGACAGGATAAAACACCCCACTAATAATATTCAGGAAGGATCTATGAGTTTCAATGACTGCGAAGAGTAAATATAAGCACTTCTTAACAATTTAAATTACTAATATGCACATATAATGAATTTATTTTGCATTCAGGGCTTTAACTAAACTATGCATTCTGTAAACTGTGAATTTATGCTGAGTCATCATAGTTAAGGCCCAGGATTTTCTCAATCTTCATGAAATATTTATAAAACTTCATATTTGAGTTAATTTCATTAAAATCCCTGAGATGAACCAGATTTGGTGAAATTCTGTATGTTCCCTTTTTTAACCCAATATAGGTTGCATTTCTGTAAATATCAACAATGCAATTTCCCATAGGAACTCCTTTCACGGCTAAAACTGTACCACTTTTACTATGAAGTTTTGAAAAAATATATCCTAGAATGGAAAGTTTATATGCACTACTATTTTTTCAAAGGTCAAAATATAGGGCTGTGCGGCATATTTTCAACGTTTATATGCCCGAACTTCTAAGAGTTAAAACTTACATTAAATTTCTATACTACCCCAACCTTGACTTAAGGATTTCCACAGACTTCAACTTGATCACTATGAATATGTATATTTACTGGTAACATTCCCAAGTTATGTCTCTATGAGATGAAACATAGAGATCATATCCGGGAACCAGTACGTAAACAAAATTAATTGTCTATGAATATTAAATATCTCCCCAAAGAGGCGTGGTTTGAAAAACAGCTGTATTTACAAAGTGCAACCTATACTAACATTTATTCCAATAGAAATCTTTCTAAAACACTTTTCTCACAACAATACTTATATCTCAGAATTATAGCCTGAAAGAAATCACTGCATATACTCAAAGTTTTCTTTTACAGTACATTTTATACCCCACCCTGTATCAATTTTTAACAGAATTTGAAAACAAGACTTTAATTACTACCAGCTTACCCTATGAGCATGTTTTCTGTCATGAAATGTCTAGAACCTGTTTGAAACTATTTTGATAACAAAGTTAAAGCATTTCAGAACACTATAAATGTAATGTTTAGCAGCTAATCATTCCAACATTAAAGATTATATAAAGTGTCCAATCCTGCCTCTGTCTCCAGTCCACATCTTACTGTATGCCTATTTGTCAATGAAAGTTCACAATTACTGCCTCAAATGGTCAGTTAAGAAATCTTGTCACAACAGTATCATCTCTTACCATATATCTAACATAATTTAGCTAATATATCAATTAGAAGTGGTTAAACAAAGCCATATTTGCAAAAGTTGTATGCATGAAGATACCAGTCTGGTGTATGAATTCACTAAAAGTTTTATAGAAATGACTGCTAACATCTGATTTTGCATAACTTCCAAGTACAGTTATTGGTTTCTATACAAAAGACCTTTAAAATAATAAAGTCATAGCATTTACAAGTTAAATTATTTGTTTCATGACCCAGGGGTAGGCATTTTCTCTGTTTTTGCCCTGGGTCCTCAAATTTCCTAAATTATTCTGCTGTTTCTAGCAATATGGAATATTTAGTGCATATTTAGGATAGAACACACTGTTGTAAGTTTTATTGAGGTATTTTTGTATTTCTAGCTTGTATTTTTTTATGCCGTGATCATAAAAAAGCACATTTAGGTGATACGGCTTACTTTTGGGTTATCGACAGGATAAAACACCCCACTAATAATATTCAGGAAGGATCTATGAGTTTCAATGACTGCGAAGAGTAAATATAAGCACTTCTTAACAATTTAAATTACTAATATGCACATATAATGAATTTATTTTGCATTCAGGGCTTTAACTAAACTATGCATTCTGTAAACTGTGAATTTATGCTGAGTCATCATAGTTAAGGCCCAGGATTTTCTCAATCTTCATGAAATATTTATAAAACTTCATATTTGAGTTAATTTCATTAAAATCCCTGAGATGAACCAGATTTGGTGAAATTCTGTATGTTCCTTTTTAACCCAATATACTAACATTTATTCCAATAGAAATCTTTCTAAAAACACTTTTCTCACAACAATACTTATATCTCAGAATTATAGCCTGAAAGAAATCACTGCATATACTCAAAGTTTTCTTTTACAGTACATTTTATACCCCACCCTGTATCAATTTTTAACAGAATTTGAAAACAAGACTTTAATTACTACCAGCTTACCCTATGAGCATGTTTTCTGTCATGAAATGTCTAGAACCTGTTTGAAACTATTTTGATAACAAAGTTAAAGCATTTCAGAACACTATAAATGTAATGTTTAGCAGCTAATCATTCCAACATTAAAGATTATATAAAGTGTCCAATCCTGCCTCTGTCTCCAGTCCACATCTTACTGTATGCCTATTTGTCAATGAAAGTTCACAATTACTGCCTCAAATGGTCAGTTAAGAAATCTTGTCACAACAGTATCATCTCTTACCATATATCTAACATAATTTAGCTAATATATCAATTAGAAGTGGTTAAACAAAGCCATATTTGCAAAAGTTGTATGCATGAAGATACCAGTCTGGTGTATGAATTCACTAAAAGTTTTATAGAAATGACTGCTAACATCTGATTTTGCATAACTTCCAAGTACAGTTATTGGTTTCTATACAAAAGACCTTTAAAATAATAAAGTCATAGCATTTACAAGTTAAATTATTTGTTTCATGACCCAGGGGTAGGCATTTTCTCTGTTTTTGCCCTGGGTCCTCAAATTTCCTAAATTATTCTGCTGTTTCTAGCAATATGGAATATTTAGTGCATATTTAGGATAGAACACACTGTTGTAAGTTTTATTGAGGTATTTTTGTATTTCTAGCTTGTATTTTTTATGCCGTGATCATAAAAAGCACATTTAGGTGATACGACTTACTTTTGGGTTATCGACAGGATAAAACACCCCACTAATAATATTCAGGAAGGATCTATGAGTTTCAATGACTGCGAAGAGTAAATATAAGCACTTCTTAACAATTTAAATTACTAATATGCACATATAATGAATTTATTTTGCATTCAGGGCTTTAACTAAACTATGCATTCTGTAAACTGTGAATTTATGCTGAGTCATCATAGTTAAGGCCCAGGATTTTCTCAATCTTCATGAAATATTTATAAAACTTCATATTTGAGTTAATTTCATTAAAATCCCTGAGATGAACCAGATTTGGTGAAATTCTGTATGTTCCTTTTTAACCCAATATACTAACATTTATTCCAATAGAAATCTTTCTAAAACACTTTTTCTCACAACAATACTTATATCTCAGAATTATAGCCTGAAAGAAATCACTGCATATACTCAAAGTTTTCTTTTACAGTACATTTTATACCCCCTGACCCTGTATCAATTTTTAACAGAATTTGAAAACAAGACTTTAATTACTACCAGCTTACCCTATGAGCATGTTTTCTGTCATGAAATGTCTAGAACCTGTTTGAAACTATTTTGATAACAAAGTTAAAGCATTTCAGAACACTATAAATGTAATGTTTAGCAGCTAATCATTCCAACATTAAAGATTATATAAAGTGTCCAATCCTGCCTCTGTCTCCAGTCCACATCTTACTGTATGCCTATTTGTCAATGAAAGTTCACAATTACTGCCTCAAATGGTCAGTTAAGAAATCTTGTCACAACAGTATCATCTCTTACCATATATCTAACATAATTTAGCTAATATATCAATTAGAAGTGGTTAAACAAAGCCATATTTGCAAAAGTTGTATGCATGAAGATACCAGTCTGGTGTATGAATTCACTAAAAGTTTTATAGAAATGACTGCTAACATCTGATTTTGCATAACTTCCAAGTACAGTTATTGGTTTCTATACAAAAGACCTTTAAAATAATAAAGTCATAGCATTTACAAGTTAAATTATTTGTTTCATGACCCAGGGGGTAGGCATTTTTCTCTGTTTTTTGCCCCTGGGTCCTCAAATTTCCTAAATTATTCTGCTGTTTCTAGCAATATGGAATATTTAGTGCATATTTAGGATAGAACACACTGTTGTAAGTTTTATTGAGGTATTTTTGTATTTCTAGCTTGTATTTTTTTATGCCGTGATCATAAAAAAGCACATTTAGGTGATACGGCTTACTTTTGGGTTATCGACAGGATAAAACACCCCACTAATAATATTCAGGAAGGATCTATGAGTTTCAATGACTGCGAAGAGTAAATATAAGCACTTCTTAACAATTTAAATTACTAATATGCACATATAATGAATTTATTTTGCATTCAGGGCTTTAACTAAACTATGCATTCTGTAAACTGTGAATTTATGCTGAGTCATCATAGTTAAGGCCCAGGATTTTCTCAATCTTCATGAAATATTTATAAAACTTCATATTTGAGTTAATTTCATTAAAATCCCTGAGATGAACCAGATTTGGTGAAATTCTGTATGTTCCTTTTTAACCCAATATACTAACATTTATTCCAATAGAAATCTTTCTAAAACACTTTTCTCACAACAATACTTATATCTCAGAATTATAGCCTGAAAGAAATCACTGCATATACTCAAAGTTTTCTTTTACAGTACATTTTATACCCCACCCTGTATCAATTTTTAACAGAATTTGAAAACAAGACTTTAATTACTACCAGCTTACCCTATGAGCATGTTTTCTGTCATGAAATGTCTAGAACCTGTTTGAAACTATTTTGATAACAAAGTTAAAGCATTTCAGAACACTATAAATGTAATGTTTAGCAGCTAATCATTCCAACATTAAAGATTATATAAAGTGTCCAATCCTGCCTCTGTCTCCAGTCCACATCTTACTGTATGCCTATTTGTCAATGAAAGTTCACAATTACTGCCTCAAATGGTCAGTTAAGAAATCTTGTCACAACAGTATCATCTCTTACCATATATCTAACATAATTTAGCTAATATATCAATTAGAAGTGGTTAAACAAAGCCATATTTGCAAAAGTTGTATGCATGAAGATACCAGTCTGGTGTATGAATTCACTAAAAGTTTTATAGAAATGACTGCTAACATCTGATTTTGCATAACTTCCAAGTACAGTTATTGGTTTCTATACAAAAGACCTTTAAAATAATAAAGTCATAGCATTTACAAGTTAAATTATTTGTTTCATGACCCAGGGGGTAGGCATTTTTCTCTGTTTTTTGCCCCTGGGTCCTCAAATTTCCTAAATTATTCTGCTGTTTCTAGCAATATGGAATATTTAGTGCATATTTAGGATAGAACACACTGTTGTAAGTTTTATTGAGGTATTTTTGTATTTCTAGCTTGTATTTTTTTATGCCGTGATCATAAAAAAGCACATTTAGGTGATACGGCTTACTTTTGGGTTATCGACAGGATAAAACACCCCACTAATAATATTCAGGAAGGATCTATGAGTTTCAATGACTGCGAAGAGTAAATATAAGCACTTCTTAACAATTTAAATTACTAATATGCACATATAATGAATTTATTTTGCATTCAGGGCTTTAACTAAACTATGCATTCTGTAAACTGTGAATTTATGCTGAGTCATCATAGTTAAGGCCCAGGATTTTCTCAATCTTCATGAAATATTTATAAAACTTCATATTTGAGTTAATTTCATTAAAATCCCTGAGATGAACCAGATTTGGTGAAATTCTGTATGTTCCTTTTTAACCCAATATACTAACATTTATTCCAATAGAAATCTTTCTAAAACACTTTTATGCTCACAACAATACTTATATCTCAGAATTATAGCCTGAAAGAAATCACTGCATATACTCAAAGTTTTCTTTTTACAGTACATTTTATACCCCTTTCTACCCTGTATCAATTTTAACAGAATTTGAAAACAAGACTTTAATTACTACCAGCTTACCCTATGAGCATGTTTTCTGTCATGAAATGTCTAGAACCTGTTTGAAACTATTTTGATAACAAAGTTAAAGCATTTCAGAACACTATAAATGTAATGTTTAGCAGCTAATCATTCCAACATTAAAGATTATATAAAGTGTCCAATCCTGCCTCTGTCTCCAGTCCACATCTTACTGTATGCCTATTTGTCAATGAAAGTTCACAATTACTGCCTCAAATGGTCAGTTAAGAAATCTTGTCACAACAGTATCATCTCTTACCATATATCTAACATAATTTAGCTAATATATCAATTAGAAGTGGTTAAACAAAGCCATATTTGCAAAAGTTGTATGCATGAAGATACCAGTCTGGTGTATGAATTCACTAAAAGTTTTATAGAAATGACTGCTAACATCTGATTTTGCATAACTTCCAAGTACAGTTATTGGTTTCTATACAAAAGACCTTTAAAATAATAAAGTCATAGCATTTACAAGTTAAATTATTTGTTTCATGACCCAGGGGGTAGGCATTTTTCTCTGTTTTTTGCCCCTGGGTCCTCAAATTTCCTAAATTATTCTGCTGTTTCTAGCAATATGGAATATTTAGTGCATATTTAGGATAGAACACACTGTTGTAAGTTTTATTGAGGTATTTTTGTATTTCTAGCTTGTATTTTTTTATGCCGTGATCATAAAAAAGCACATTTAGGTGATACGGCTTACTTTTGGGTTATCGACAGGATAAAAACACCCCACTAATAATATTCAGGAAGGATCTATGAGTTTCAATGACTGCGAAGAGTAAATATAAGCACTTCTTAACAATTTAAATTACTAATATGCACATATAATGAATTTATTTTGCATTCAGGGCTTTAACTAAACTATGCATTCTGTAAACTGTGAATTTATGCTGAGTCATCATAGTTAAGGCCCAGGATTTTCTCAATCTTCATGAAATATTTATAAAACTTCATATTTGAGTTAATTTCATTAAAATCCCTGAGATGAACCAGATTTGGTGAAATTCTGTATGTTCCTTTTTAACCCAATATACTAACATTTATTCCAATAGAAATCTTTCTAAAAACACTTTTTTTCTCACAACAATACTTATATCTCAGAATTATAGCCTGAAAGAAATCACTGCATATACTCAAAGTTTTCTTTTACAGTACATTTTATACCCCACCCTGTATCAATTTTTAACAGAATTTGAAAACAAGACTTTAATTACTACCAGCTTACCCTATGAGCATGTTTTCTGTCATGAAATGTCTAGAACCTGTTTGAAACTATTTTGATAACAAAGTTAAAGCATTTCAGAACACTATAAATGTAATGTTTAGCAGCTAATCATTCCAACATTAAAGATTATATAAAGTGTCCAATCCTGCCTCTGTCTCCAGTCCACATCTTACTGTATGCCTATTTGTCAATGAAAGTTCACAATTACTGCCTCAAATGGTCAGTTAAGAAATCTTGTCACAACAGTATCATCTCTTACCATATATCTAACATAATTTAGCTAATATATCAATTAGAAGTGGTTAAACAAAGCCATATTTGCAAAAGTTGTATGCATGAAGATACCAGTCTGGTGTATGAATTCACTAAAAGTTTTATAGAAATGACTGCTAACATCTGATTTTGCATAACTTCCAAGTACAGTTATTGGTTTCTATACAAAAGACCTTTAAAATAATAAAGTCATAGCATTTACAAGTTAAATTATTTGTTTCATGACCCAGGGGTAGGCATTTTCTCTGTTTTTGCCCTGGGTCCTCAAATTTCCTAAATTATTCTGCTGTTTCTAGCAATATGGAATATTTAGTGCATATTTAGGATAGAACACACTGTTGTAAGTTTTATTGAGGTATTTTGTATTTCTAGCTTGTATTTTTTTATGCCGTGATCATAAAAAAGCACATTTAGGTGATACGGCTTACTTTTGGGTTATCGACAGGATAAAAACACCCCACTAATAATATTCAGGAAGGATCTATGAGTTTCAATGACTGCGAAGAGTAAATATAAGCACTTCTTAACAATTTAAATTACTAATATGCACATATAATGAATTTATTTTGCATTCAGGGCTTTAACTAAACTATGCATTCTGTAAACTGTGAATTTATGCTGAGTCATCATAGTTAAGGCCCAGGATTTTCTCAATCTTCATGAAATATTTATAAAACTTCATATTTGAGTTAATTTCATTAAAATCCCTGAGATGAACCAGATTTGGTGAAATTCTGTATGTTCCTTTTTAACCCAATATACTAACATTTATTCCAATAGAAATCTTTCTAAAAAGGTCACTTTTCTCACAACAATACTTATATCTCAGAATTATAGCCTGAAAGAAATCACTGCATATACTCAAAGTTTTCTTTTACAGTACATTTTATACCCCACCCTGTATCAATTTTAACAGAATTTGAAAACAAGACTTTAATTACTACCAGCTTACCCTATGAGCATGTTTTCTGTCATGAAATGTCTAGAACCTGTTTGAAACTATTTTGATAACAAAGTTAAAGCATTTCAGAACACTATAAATGTAATGTTTAGCAGCTAATCATTCCAACATTAAAGATTATATAAAGTGTCCAATCCTGCCTCTGTCTCCAGTCCACATCTTACTGTATGCCTATTTGTCAATGAAAGTTCACAATTACTGCCTCAAATGGTCAGTTAAGAAATCTTGTCACAACAGTATCATCTCTTACCATATATCTAACATAATTTAGCTAATATATCAATTAGAAGTGGTTAAACAAAGCCATATTTGCAAAAGTTGTATGCATGAAGATACCAGTCTGGTGTATGAATTCACTAAAAGTTTTATAGAAATGACTGCTAACATCTGATTTTGCATAACTTCCAAGTACAGTTATTGGTTTCTATACAAAAGACCTTTAAAATAATAAAGTCATAGCATTTACAAGTTAAATTATTTGTTTCATGACCCAGGGGTAGGCATTTTCTCTGTTTTTGCCCTGGGTCCTCAAATTTCCTAAATTATTCTGCTGTTTCTAGCAATATGGAATATTTAGTGCATATTTAGGATAGAACACACTGTTGTAAGTTTTATTGAGGTATTTTTGTATTTCTAGCTTGTATTTTTTTATGCCGTGATCATAAAAAAGCACATTTAGGTGATACGGCTTACTTTTGGGTTATCGACAGGATAAAACACCCCACTAATAATATTCAGGAAGGATCTATGAGTTTCAATGACTGCGAAGAGTAAATATAAGCACTTCTTAACAATTTAAATTACTAATATGCACATATAATGAATTTATTTTGCATTCAGGGCTTTAACTAAACTATGCATTCTGTAAACTGTGAATTTATGCTGAGTCATCATAGTTAAGGCCCAGGATTTTCTCAATCTTCATGAAATATTTATAAAACTTCATATTTGAGTTAATTTCATTAAAATCCCTGAGATGAACCAGATTTGGTGAAATTCTGTATGTTCCTTTTTAACCCAATATACTAACATTTATTCCAATAGAAATCTTTCTAAAACACTTTTTCTCACAACAATACTTATATCTCAGAATTATAGCCTGAAAGAAATCACTGCATATACTCAAAGTTTTCTTTTACAGTACATTTTATACCCCACCCTGTATCAATTTTTAACAGAATTTGAAAACAAGACTTTAATTACTACCAGCTTACCCTATGAGCATGTTTTCTGTCATGAAATGTCTAGAACCTGTTTGAAACTATTTTGATAACAAAGTTAAAGCATTTCAGAACACTATAAATGTAATGTTTAGCAGCTAATCATTCCAACATTAAAGATTATATAAAGTGTCCAATCCTGCCTCTGTCTCCAGTCCACATCTTACTGTATGCCTATTTGTCAATGAAAGTTCACAATTACTGCCTCAAATGGTCAGTTAAGAAATCTTGTCACAACAGTATCATCTCTTACCATATATCTAACATAATTTAGCTAATATATCAATTAGAAGTGGTTAAACAAAGCCATATTTGCAAAAGTTGTATGCATGAAGATACCAGTCTGGTGTATGAATTCACTAAAAGTTTTATAGAAATGACTGCTAACATCTGATTTTGCATAACTTCCAAGTACAGTTATTGGTTTCTATACAAAAGACCTTTAAAATAATAAAGTCATAGCATTTACAAGTTAAATTATTTGTTTCATGACCCAGGGGTAGGCATTTTCTCTGTTTTTGCCCTGGGTCCTCAAATTTCCTAAATTATTCTGCTGTTTCTAGCAATATGGAATATTTAGTGCATATTTAGGATAGAACACACTGTTGTAAGTTTTATTGAGGTATTTTGTATTTCTAGCTTGTATTTTTTATGCCGTGATCATAAAAAAGCACATTTAGGTGATACGGCTTACTTTTGGGTTATCGACAGGATAAAAACACCCCACTAATAATATTCAGGAAGGATCTATGAGTTTCAATGACTGCGAAGAGTAAATATAAGCACTTCTTAACAATTTAAATTACTAATATGCACATATAATGAATTTATTTTGCATTCAGGGCTTTAACTAAACTATGCATTCTGTAAACTGTGAATTTATGCTGAGTCATCATAGTTAAGGCCCAGGATTTTCTCAATCTTCATGAAATATTTATAAAACTTCATATTTGAGTTAATTTCATTAAAATCCCTGAGATGAACCAGATTTGGTGAAATTCTGTATGTTCCCTTTTTTAACCCAATATAGGTTGCATTTCTGTAAATATCAACAATGCAATTTCCCATAGGAACTCCTTTCACGGCTAAAACTGTACCACTTTTACTATGAAGTTTTGAAAAAATATATCCTAGAATGGAAAGTTTATATGCTACTATTTTTTCAAAGGTCAAAATATAGGGCTGTTATTTTCAACGTTTATATGCCCGAACTCACTTACATTAAATTTCTATACTACCCCAACCTTGACTTATACAGACTTCTTGATCACTATGAATATGTATATTTACTGGTAACATTCCCAAGTTATGTCTCTAAGATGAAACATAGAGATCATATCAACCAGTGTAAACAAAATTAATTGTCTATGAATATTAAATATCTCCCCAAAGTGGTTTGAAAACAGCTGTATTTACAAAGTGCAACCTATACTAACATTTATTCCAATAGAAATCTTTCTAAAACACTTTTATCACAACAATACTTATATCTCACCTGAAAGAAATCACTGCATATACTCAAAGTTTTCTTTTACAGTATTTTATACCCCACCCTGTATCAATTTTTAACAGAATTTGAAAACAAGACTTTAATTACTACCAGCTTACCCTATGAGCATGTTTTCTGTCATGAAATGTCTAGAACCTGTTTGAAACTATTTTGATAACAAAGTTAAAGCATTTCAGAACACTATAAATGTAATGTTTAGCAGCTAATCATTCCAACATTAAAGATTATATAAAGTGTCCAATCCTGCCTCTGTCTCCAGTCCACATCTTACTGTATGCCTATTTGTCAATGAAAGTTCACAATTACTGCCTCAAATGGTCAGTTAAGAAATCTTGTCACAACAGTATCATCTCTTACCATATATCTAACATAATTTAGCTAATATATCAATTAGAAGTGGTTAAACAAAGCCATATTTGCAAAAGTTGTATGCATGAAGATACCAGTCTGGTGTATGAATTCACTAAAAGTTTTATAGAAATGACTGCTAACATCTGATTTTGCATAACTTCCAAGTACAGTTATTGGTTTCTATACAAAAGACCTTTAAAATAATAAAGTCATAGCATTTACAAGTTAAATTATTTGTTTCATGACCCAGGGGTAGGCATTTTCTCTGTTTTTGCCCTGGGTCCTCAAATTTCCTAAATTATTCTGCTGTTTCTAGCAATATGGAATATTTAGTGCATATTTAGGATAGAACACACTGTTGTAAGTTTTATTGAGGTATTTTGTATTTCTAGCTTGTATTTTTTATGCCGTGATCATAAAAAAGCACATTTAGGTGATACGGCTTACTTTTGGGTTATCGACAGGATAAAAACACCCCACTAATAATATTCAGGAAGGATCTATGAGTTTCAATGACTGCGAAGAGTAAATATAAGCACTTCTTAACAATTTAAATTACTAATATGCACATATAATGAATTTATTTTGCATTCAGGGCTTTAACTAAACTATGCATTCTGTAAACTGTGAATTTATGCTGAGTCATCATAGTTAAGGCCCAGGATTTTCTCAATCTTCATGAAATATTTATAAAACTTCATATTTGAGTTAATTTCATTAAAATCCCTGAGATGAACCAGATTTGGTGAAATTCTGTATGTTCCTTTTTAACCCAATATACTAACATTTATTCCAATAGAAATCTTTCTAAAACACTTTTCTCACAACAATACTTATATCTCAGAATTATAGCCTGAAAGAAATCACTGCATATACTCAAAGTTTTCTTTTACAGTACATTTTATACCCCCACCCCTGTATCAATTTTTAACAGAATTTGAAAACAAGACTTTAATTACTACCAGCTTACCCTATGAGCATGTTTTCTGTCATGAAATGTCTAGAACCTGTTTGAAACTATTTTGATAACAAAGTTAAAGCATTTCAGAACACTATAAATGTAATGTTTAGCAGCTAATCATTCCAACATTAAAGATTATATAAAGTGTCCAATCCTGCCTCTGTCTCCAGTCCACATCTTACTGTATGCCTATTTGTCAATGAAAGTTCACAATTACTGCCTCAAATGGTCAGTTAAGAAATCTTGTCACAACAGTATCATCTCTTACCATATATCTAACATAATTTAGCTAATATATCAATTAGAAGTGGTTAAACAAAGCCATATTTGCAAAAGTTGTATGCATGAAGATACCAGTCTGGTGTATGAATTCACTAAAAGTTTTATAGAAATGACTGCTAACATCTGATTTTGCATAACTTCCAAGTACAGTTATTGGTTTCTATACAAAAGACCTTTAAAATAATAAAGTCATAGCATTTACAAGTTAAATTATTTGTTTCATGACCCAGGGGGTAGGCATTTTTCTCTGTTTTTTGCCCCTGGGTCCTCAAATTTCCTAAATTATTCTGCTGTTTCTAGCAATATGGAATATTTAGTGCATATTTAGGATAGAACACACTGTTGTAAGTTTTATTGAGGTATTTTTGTATTTCTAGCTTGTATTTTTTTATGCCGTGATCATAAAAAAGCACATTTAGGTGATACGGCTTACTTTTGGGTTATCGACAGGATAAAAACACCCCACTAATAATATTCAGGAAGGATCTATGAGTTTCAATGACTGCGAAGAGTAAATATAAGCACTTCTTAACAATTTAAATTACTAATATGCACATATAATGAATTTATTTTGCATTCAGGGCTTTAACTAAACTATGCATTCTGTAAACTGTGAATTTATGCTGAGTCATCATAGTTAAGGCCCAGGATTTTCTCAATCTTCATGAAATATTTATAAAACTTCATATTTGAGTTAATTTCATTAAAATCCCTGAGATGAACCAGATTTGGTGAAATTCTGTATGTTCCCTTTTTTAACCCAATATAGGTTGCATTTCTGTAAATATCAACAATGCAATTTCCCATAGGAACTCCTTTCACGGCTAAAACTGTACCACTTTTACTATGAAGTTTTGAAAAAAAATATATCCTAGAATGGAAAGTTTATATGCACTACTATTTTTTTCAAAGGTCAAAATATAGGGCTGTGCGGCATATTTTCAACGTTTATATGCCCCGAACTTCTAAGAGTTAAAACTTACATTAAATTTCTATACTACCCCAACCTTGACTTAAGGATTTCCACAGACTTCAACTTGATCACTATGAATATGTATATTTACTGGTAACATTCCCAAGTTATGTCTCTATGAGATGAAACATAGAGATCATATCCGGGAACCAGTACGTAAACAAAATTAATTGTCTATGAATATTAAATATCTCCCCAAAAGAGGCGTGGTTTGAAAAACAGCTGTATTTACAAAGTGCAACCTATACTAACATTTATTCCAATAGAAATCTTTCTAAAAACACTTTTTCTCACAACAATACTTATATCTCAGAATTATAGCCTGAAAGAAATCACTGCATATACTCAAAGTTTTCTTTTACAGTACATTTTATACCCCCACCCCTGTATCAATTTTTAACAGAATTTGAAAACAAGACTTTAATTACTACCAGCTTACCCTATGAGCATGTTTTCTGTCATGAAATGTCTAGAACCTGTTTGAAACTATTTTGATAACAAAGTTAAAGCATTTCAGAACACTATAAATG
Organism: Mytilus coruscus; assembly: GCA_017311375.1. Lineage (NCBI taxonomy): Eukaryota > Metazoa > Mollusca > Bivalvia > Mytilida > Mytilidae > Mytilus > Mytilus coruscus. Next base: position 6,527 of record JAASAO010000368.1, on the reverse strand, counting down.
TAATGTTTAGCAGCTAATCATTCCAACATTAAAGATTATATAAAGTGTCCAATCCTGCCTCTGTCTCCAGTCCACATCTTACTGTATGCCTATTTGTCAATGAAAGTTCACAATTACTGCCTCAAATGGTCAGTTAAGAAATCTTGTCACAACAGTATCATCTCTTACCATATATCTAACATAATTTAGCTAATATATCAATTAGAAGTGGTTAAACAAAGCCATATTTGCAAAAGTTGTATGCATGAAGATACCAGTCTGGTGTATGAATTCACTAAAAGTTTTATAGAAATGACTGCTAACATCTGATTTTGCATAACTTCCAAGTACAGTTATTGGTTTCTATACAAAAGACCTTTAAAATAATAAAGTCATAGCATTTACAAGTTAAATTATTTGTTTCATGACCCAGGGGTAAGCATTTTCTCTGTTTTTGCCCTGGGTCCTCAAATTTCCTAAATTATTCTGCTGTTTCTAGCAATATGGAATATTTAGTGCATATTTAGGATAGAACACACTGTTGTAAGTTTTATTGAGGTATTTTGTATTTCTAGCTTGTATTTTTTATGCCGTGATCATAAAAAAGCACATTTAGGTGATACGGCTTACTTTTGGGTTATCGACAGGATAAAAACACCCCACTAATAATATTCAGGAAGGATCTATGAGTTTCAATGACTGCGAAGAGTAAATATAAGCACTTCTTAACAATTTAAATTACTAATATGCACATATAATGAATTTATTTTGCATTCAGGGCTTTAACTAAACTATGCATTCTGTAAACTGTGAATTTATGCTGAGTCATCATAGTTAAGGCCCAGGATTTTCTCAATCTTCATGAAATATTTATAAAACTTCATATTTGAGTTAATTTCATTAAAATCCCTGAGATGAACCAGATTTGGTGAAATTCTGTATGTTCCTTTTTAACCCAATATAGTTATGTCTCTATGAGATGAAACATAGAGATCATATCCGGGAACCAGTACGTAAACAAAATTAATTGTCTATGAATATTAAATATCTCCCAAAGAGGCGTGGTTTGAAAACAGCTGTATTTACAAAGTGCAACCTATACTAACATTTATTCCAATAGAAATCTTTCTAAAACACTTTTCTCACAACAATACTTATATCTCAGAATTATAGCCTGAAAGAAATCACTGCATATACTCAAAGTTTTCTTTTACAGTACATTTTATACCCCACCCTGTATCAATTTTTAACAGAATTTGAAAACAAGACTTTAATTACTACCAGCTTACCCTATGAGCATGTTTTCTGTCATGAAATGTCTAGAACCTGTTTGAAACTATTTTGATAACAAAGTTAAAGCATTTCAGAACACTATAAATGTAATGTTTAGCAGCTAATCATTCCAACATTAAAGATTATATAAAGTGTCCAATCCTGCCTCTGTCTCCAGTCCACATCTTACTGTATGCCTATTTGTCAATGAAAGTTCACAATTACTGCCTCAAATGGTCAGTTAAGAAATCTTGTCACAACAGTATCATCTCTTACCATATATCTAACATAATTTAGCTAATATATCAATTAGAAGTGGTTAAACAAAGCCATATTTGCAAAAGTTGTATGCATGAAGATACCAGTCTGGTGTATGAATTCACTAAAAGTTTTATAGAAATGACTGCTAACATCTGATTTTGCATAACTTCCAAGTACAGTTATTGGTTTCTATACAAAAGACCTTTAAAATAATAAAGTCATAGCATTTACAAGTTAAATTATTTGTTTCATGACCCAGGGGTAAGCATTTTCTCTGTTTTTGCCCTGGGTCCTCAAATTTCCTAAATTATTCTGCTGTTTCTAGCAATATGGAATATTTAGTGCATATTTAGGATAGAACACACTGTTGTAAGTTTTATTGAGGTATTTTTGTATTTCTAGCTTGTATTTTTTATGCCGTGATCATAATCAAAGAGCTGAAAGTTCTGAGGAAAATGACGCCACTATCTCTAATATTGTGATATTTTTTATGCAAGTCTTGATTTTCACATACTGTAATTAGTTTAACATTCCAACATGTCTCGTAAACATATAATTGATATTCATATATGTGTGTGTTATGTGAAGATGAAAACTGGCTGTTTTTTTAGTACAAATGTATAGGTCAAGACTACCTGAATGATCTACAGTATCCAATGACTACTGGCGGTTTTTTTTCTATAAATAAATAGGTCAAGACTACCAGAATGATCTACAATATCCAATGACTACTGGCTGTTCTTTTGTACTAATAAATAGATCAAGACTATTTGAATGATCTACAATATCCAATGACTACTGGCTGTTCTTTTGTACATATAAATAAAGACTACCTGAATGATCTAAAGTATTCTAAGAAATGTGATTTTTGTCTTGCAATTACATTTTTCTAAATCAAGAATATAGACTACTAGTATCCTTTTCAAACCAAATGATTATGAAGAGCCTGTTGTTATCAAGCTCTTATACCCCACATACTCATTAAATAAGTTACTAGTGACCTAGTTATTTCTGTTACTTGAAGCAAATTATATTTCTGTAGATTTAGACAATAGCATAATATTGTTTACTAGTTTTATTTCACCTTGAAGATTAGACAAATAGGGATATTCCTTTGATTTTTTTATTTCATGTCAGTCAGGTCACTTTATATGAAACTTGAAACCACTTCTGCCATATTGTTATTTCATAACAACTCTGCCCTTGACCATGTTGACCCATGTAATTGATATTCATTCTTTAACCATATATCAAAGTCAGTTAGTTTTGATTAAACACAATTTCAATAGTGATCATGCTGTTCTAGTAGGTCACCATATATTCAACTTGGGTAGCATTCCAGTTATTGAAATTTGTGTCAGATTAGAACAATTATCTAGACCTTTAGGAATGGATCTTACAATTTAATATGGAGCCATAGTATGGGACCCTACACGGTAACAAAAAAAAAAAAAAAAAACAAGCATGAAATTATTTATTTTGTTAAAATATTTCCTTTCTATTGTAACTGTATACGTATACCTAACAACAAAATTATTTTATTTACCTGTGTTTAAAGTTATTGCAAATGGCTGATATTTTTGTTCGAGCATATTGTTTTTCTTAAATTGTTTAACATTTCATACCGATATAACATGTTACTTTTATTATTCTTCCTTAGTTTATTTATTTTGAATTTATATTGTATCATAGGTCAAATTTATTTGTTCAGTGTATGTTCAATGGTGTTAATATGTCCTTTGATTGAGTTAAGCTATTTCAGTTGATATTTTATAGTGTGTCTTTCTATGTTGTGATGTTACACTATTGTTTGCAGAAAGGGTGAAGGTTTGGTACTATTAAAACGTTTAAACCTGCTGCATTTGTTTGCACCTGTCCTAAGTCAGAATCTGATGTTCAGTAGTTGTCGTTTGTTGATGTGGTTCATAAGTGTTTCTCGTTTCTCGTTTTTATATAGATTAGACCGTTGGTTTTCCGTTTGAATGGTTTTACACTAGTAATATTTGGGGCCTTTAGCTTACTGTTCGGTGTGAGCCTAGGTTCCGTGTTGAAGACCGTGCTTTGACCCATAATGGTTTACATTTATAAATTTTGACTTGGATGGAGAGTTGTCTCATTGGCACTCATACCACATCTTCTTATATCTATGAAAGGATACAACGTCAAGCGGCAAAATCTATCACCAGAAATTACAAGTCAAGAGGATGGACGGATACGTCTCTAAATGCTTTGCCTAACTGGAGCTACAAGAAGATCTCCAGACAAGACGAACAAGGAGTTGAAGCCAGAAGTTAATATGTAAAAGTAGTTGAGGGGCTGATTCTGCTATTGAACCATACTGTCATTCTATAATATTATTGTGTAAGTATTTCTGTATTGTCCTTGTTATTGGTCCATGTCTTGGTGTATTGGTCTGAGGCGAAGCAGAGGAGGCCAATACTGCTGGCCGAGGACCAACAATGAGGCCAATACAGAAATACATGTAATAGTATCTTTATTAATTAACTACAGTGTTACAATATTTTTATTTCATTTCACAAGAGATAAACATTTTACCTTGAAGTGGAACTATCCAAATCTCAGTTTCTTTAATAAGATGCATATCTAATGATTTGGTGCCGTTTCCATGTATCTTCAGCCTTTCTCATCTGATGAATTTTCTACCCTTTCCAGTCACTATAAAGTGTATCGGAAACATGCCGCTGATAGCGTCATTTTCCAAAATATTTGGACACAACACATAAATAGTAATTGAAAGGTACTGCCATTGTATGTAATGCAAATATATTTAAAAAAAATAATGTAAGAGTTGAAATTGATACAACTATCCATAAGCCAATTGACCAAAGAACGAAGATTTGCGCAATTACAGAATGCTTATGCCTGGTTCGGGTTTAAAATAAAAGACCGTTTACAAAACATGAGAAGCGAAAGTAAACAGTAAAATCGATTTGTACCATCGACATGATGAAATTATGAGGTCGTCAAGAAATGAACTTTGTGATAATTTACTCGTTCCCCAAACCTGAAATAATTCCATCGTCTACTTTCAAATTGCTTTTCAAATGAATGGGACCGTCTTTGACATAAAATATATGCCATACTGAACGTTTCAGCTTGTTTATGGTGAGTAAATAAAACTGCGTCGTACAAACAACTGTTTACTTTCAGTTTGAGTTATCGTGCCGTTTTGCTGGATTCAAAACTCGGCCAATACGGAAAAAATCTGTATTGGCCGAGTTGACATCTTATATTGCATATGCAGTTTTCATCATATTAGTACAATAACAGTGTAGTTAATTAATAATGATACAGTTACAGACTCTGCTGCTATAACTTTGTAAACAAAGATTCATACGCACCGCGTGGGTATAACCGTGTTACTAATTTCTGATTATTAAAATTCGTAAATCTGGATAAAGACCAGTTTATCCAATGGATATCAAATGATTCCGATTATTACTTTTTAAATGATTGTAAAGTTGAAATGGCATGAAAGGCTGACATTATTTAGGAGAACTATTTTGTCTAGCGATTGCTGATCATTGAAGGTAAAAGTCCAACACCATAACAAAACGGATCTATTTATCATGTGTACATACCAATTATTTACGATTGTAAGAACATGTGCATAAAAGTGAAAGCTCGAATAAATATGAAAAATATAACAAAGGGATAGCTCCAAATACCATTTAATAACAAAAACATATGGACAGGTCAAGATATCTTTTGGTAACAAATAAAGTATGTAAACTGGTTCCGGTCCGACTACACACAACGAGTGTAGCGACAAGCAGATTCCAGTTAGTATGTAAATAGTAAATATGAACCCGAGTGCGGTAGGCGGAGGCATAATCAACTTCCGTTAGTTATGTCAGTGGTATCGGAAACATGCTGCTGATAGCGTCATTTTCCAAAAAGCACATTTAGGTGATATGGCTTACTTTTGGGTTATCGACAGGATAAAAACACCCCACTAATAATATTCAGGAAGGATCTATGAGTTTCAATGACTCATAAGAGTAAATATAAGCACCTCTTAACAATTTAAATTACTAATATGCACATATAATGAATTTATTTTGCATTCAGGGCTTTAACTAAACTATGCATTCTGTAAACTGTGAATTTATGCTGAGTCATCATAGTTAAGGCCCAGGATTTTCTCAATCTTCATGAAATATTTATAAAACTTCATATTTGAGTTAATTTCATTAAAATCCCTGAGATGAACCAGATTTGGTGAAATTCTGCATGTTCCCTTTTAACCCAATATACTAACATTTATTCCAATAGAAATCTTTCTAAAAACACTTTTTCTCACAACAATACTTATATCTCAGAATTATAGCCTGAAAGAAATCACTGCATATACTCAAAGTTTTCTTTACAGTACATTTTATACCCCACCCCTGTATCAATTTTTAACAGAATTTGAAAACAAGACTTTAATTACTACCAGCTACCTTATGAGCATGTTTTCTGTCATGAAATGTCTAGAACCTGTTTGAAACTTTTTGATAACAAAGTTAAAGCATTTCAGAACACTATAAATGTAATGTTTAGCAGCTAATCATTCCAACATTAAAGATTATAAAAGTGTCCAATCCTGCCTCTGTCTCCAGTCCACATCTTACTGTATGCCTATTTGTCAATGAAAGTTCACAATTACTGCCTCAAATGGTCAGTTAAGAAATCTTGTCACAACAGTATCATCTCTACCATATATCTAATATAATTTAGCTAATATATCAATTAGAAGTGGTTAAACAAAGCCATATTTGCAAAAGTTGTATGCATGAAGATACCAGTCTGGTGTATGAATTCACTAAAAGTTTTATAGAAATGACTGCTAACATCTGATTTTGCATAACTTCCAAGTACAGTTATTGGTTTCTATACAAAAGACCTTTAAAATAATAAAGTCATAGCATTTACAAGTTAAATTATTTGTTTCATGACCCAGGGGGTAGGCATTTTTCTCTGTTTTTTGCCCTGGGTCCTCAAATTTCTAA
>JAASAO010001634.1:0-79452 GCA_017311375.1 Mytilus coruscus | reverse complement strand
TTCACGTTAAAATGAAAGGTATTACATATATCAAATAAAGAATAATATTTGTGTATGTATCATATATTATTTTTCAAGAAACACGATATAATGGAAAACTGAAAGTGTTCCCGAACTCAGTGTTTCATTTAATGTAATTTGTGTAATTTTTTGTTTGTCTTTTCGCTGTTTTTATTTTTTTTTATTTCTTTGTCATGATTTGTTTCGGTATAAGAATCTTCGACTTGCATATGATAGTTCTTCCCTTGGTATCTTCGGACTTTTTACCCACCAATTAACTGATATCAATGTTCAAATGTACATATCCATCCGTTTCCAATATTGGGAGTCTCATGTTAATACATTAATTGCATAACATAGGTTTAAATTTACTGCAGTCAAGAAGGAACATATTGGTGAAGATTCAAGAGCGTACAAATATATGCCAACTCTTACTCAACCAAGTCGTACCCTTCTATCACTAACTCGTACTTTTACCAACTCGTACCCAATAATATATCATTATATAGTTGTTATTCTCTTTCATATACCATGATAATATTGCGAAATACAGAAACAAACAAAGAACGAGTTGGTAGAGGTAGAGGTACTAGCTGGTAGAAGTACGAGTTGATTGAGTAAGAGTTGACGAAGTTACGAGTTGTCGTGTACCACTTTATTAACGAGATCAATACTTTTCAGCTGATTTAAAGTCACACAAGTCTTTATAAAGAAAAACCACGAATGCATCAAGTTTGACTGTCAGTGCTATACTATGTGATCCTATTGAGATATTATTGTTGATCGATCGAGTCTCAATAACCTATACTGTTAGACAATCAGTGTATATATTCTTCTCCCTCCTTGACGCGTTCTAAATCTTATAAAACATATGCCATAATCAAACAATGAGAACCACATGTAACTGTTGTTTAGTAATAATCTCAAGACGGCGCCGTGTATATAGACTGAAACTAAAAGCTCTCGCACTGTAATGCGAAGCAAAAATGTTTGATAATTTAACACAGATATAGACCTAAAATATTTAAACTCTACGAAGGTTGTTTGGGGCGGCTGTTTTTTTTTTATTTCAAATATTCGGATTAAGTTTAAATTTGATTATTGTGATTTTGTCTGTCCTGTAACTACGATTACTGTTACATGATGCACGTAAATCAGGCCTTTAGTTTTCTAGTTTGAATTCGTCATTTCGGAGCTGTTTAAAGTTAACTATGTGGTATGGGTTTTACTCATTGTTGAAGGACGTACACTGAGCTTAAGTTGTTAACTTCCATGTGATTTGGTCTCTGGTGGTCTGAACGACATCCATACCACATCTTCTTAATTTTATATTTACTGCAGGGTTTGTTGCTTGTGCTGTGTGGATGCAGTATAATTGGATCCCCGTGCCTGTGGTGTAAATAAAAAAAAAAGATGTGGTATGATTGCCAATGAGACAACTCTCCACAAGAGACCAAATGACACAGAAATTAACAACTATAGGTCACCGTACGGCCTTCAACAATGAGCAAAGCCCATACCGCATAGTCAGCTATAAAAGGCCCCGAAAGGCGCATATATTTTACAGTTGGGGTGTTTTGCTTGTGAGAGAGCTGTCTACAAAACTAATGTTCTTATTTTTTAAACTGCAATTTGGTGTCTTATCATACATTTTAACAGCACAACAGAAATCGCTAGCCTGTATTTGTACACTATACAGATATCGCTGTGAAGCTCCGCCAGCTTCCGGACTATTTTTGTGTATTGCTGCTGACGAGTATTGTATGAAATTTCGTGACCTCAGAATGTGTATATTGTAATTGCATTCCAATGATGTATTGCTCCGTCTGTGAATGTTCCAGTCTCCGATTCGCAACCCACCTTCTGCTTATAGACAAACATGAACAGTAGAATACACACCATTTTCTACGGCGTCATTCTTCAAAGACAAAACTTAAATGTGTACATCGCTAAATCAACCATGCAATAATGTCAATAATTAGTGAATGCACGGACAGTTCAAAATTCTGAAGCATAGGACAATTCAAACACTTGTCTTAGGTCGGACATTGTTTGTAATAGTTATACACCGAGGGATATGTGTGTATATGGATAAGAAACCCCGACGGCCGGAGGCCGGAGGAGTTTCTTATCCAGACACGCCGCATCCCGAGGTGTATCACTGACTAACACACGATGACAAACCCTATTTTTGTTAACATTGATTATTATTAAAATGAAAAAGAACGGATAGCATATTTATCATGTTTATTGACAATATCAAACCATGATTTATAAGATTTTTTTTTTAATGAAACCCTACCAGTAATCTTACTTTGGCTATCTTCGTTCAAATTTGACAAGTGAGTAGATTTTACAAATGTCAAAGTTGCTGCTTTGCATATTCCCGTTAAATCAATGTGCTAATATGGATCAGCAGGTCAAGGTTGACCGTTTCGTGCATTCTTATTACAAAAAAAAAAAATACATCATGCTCCTTGTAAGCAGTTGTCAATATGGACGGGTATAAGAAGGACGACATTTTGAGTTATGCGTTGGATTTGGTAGAAGAGACTTCAAATAAAGGCAATCTTTTAACCCAAAGTACTTACCTGTATCAGTTTCTATTGTTTATATGAATAACAATGGACTGTGTTTTCGGGATGTAGAAGCAGGGGTTTTCGGAAACCCCGATCGTCACACCCTGTGGACGAAATCCGTTGTTATTCGAAACAATAGATCTATTCAATTTAGTACACGTTTTCAGAAATAGAAACTACGAAGCATAGCAATAGAACTGGGGTGTATTGAAATGATTTGTTATGTTAAATAAAGAATTTTAAACTTTGAGCCATGTATTATTGCTGACCATGCAAGATTTTTTGCGGCGTACCGGTCATCAGTTAATTATGTGATTTTTTTATTAATATTACTGCGCGGGTTCAAATGATTTTATATCGAAATTAAATGCAATAACTGAGTTTTTTTTTCTGCCTTTTAAAGCAAAAACAATGTACCAAATTAATAACAGGATAAAGACTATAACTGTTCAGTGTCTTTAGATATCAGCAGTATTTGCACTTTGGCTCTAAACATGAGTAATAGCTCGCTGAAGCTCGCATTACACCTATTTCTTAGCCTCGTTCAAATACAGCTTATATTTAAAGACACTAAACAGTTATGGTCTATGCACATTCACGTTTCTGCAATCTGTCGATACCTGTATTTCGGCATTAGACAAAGGTCATGTTATTCTCTGACTGTGGATGACATCATACATTAAATCCAGTTAGATGTGTACTACAAAAAAATTATATATTTAAGTCTTAGATACATGACTTTTGAATTAGTTGTTAGACGACGTTTCAGAAACGATCAAAATCCACCGAAAACGCTCGCCCAGCTGCAAACAGCACTTTTCAGGAAATTGATCAACATCATTCAAGACTTTATTCGCGATCATAAATGCAAGAGGTGGTCAAACACCGTATTGACATGTAAACTAGAACTTTTGTACTCGTCCTGTTAAAATTGTCCGAAAATATGAAATATTGTTTTTAATGCGGAGAAAACTAGTTGTTCTTTTCAAAATAAATACGTTATCAATTTTTTGTAATAAAATTTAAATGATTTTACAAACATCTAACGTTTCTGTTTTGCCTAGTATAAAAATATGTGTATTTTTTTAAACCATGATTACGGGTGTTACCATTGCATACCTCAGCAGCAAAAACATAAATCATTGACAGATTGAACGAGTATTTTTAGATGACAAAAAATGAAGGAAATACTCAGAGTGTACACTGTTTAACTCCAAAGACACAAATGGCTTACACGCCATTGTTCCGACAGCCCATTAGTCCGACAGCCCATTGTTCCGACAGCCCATTGGTCCGACAACCCATTAGTCCGACAACCCAATATTTCGACAACCCATTGCTCCGACAGCCCAATAATCCGACAACCCATTAGTCCGACACTTATCAAGTACAGATCAGGGTATCAGGGTAAAATAAAATTTGTCAGGCTGTCTGTATTATTACGTATATGTTATAACATATTTTAAGAAATAACTCCGTATATATTACATAGGTAGTTCGAATACTTTCTTTATACTCAATTCGAAATCTGTATATAGAATAGAACAGAATAGAATATTTCATTTTCCAAATTACTTGGTCTATAAAGAGCATATAAATCAAGAACAACAAGTGAAAGTGCGAGCTACTGCTCACTGATGATACCCCCGCACAAATATTTCGGTAAACAAGAAGTTGTTGAGTTATGAATCTGAAAAAGCATCACATGGTATAGCTGACTTATATAAACATTTAAACCAAATTTCAGAAATCCTAGTATTGTAGTTCCTGAGAAAAATATAACGAAAATATTCAAGGAACGGACGGACGAACTGACGGACGGAAGAACGGAGGAAAAACAGTATACCCTCACTTTTTTGGTATAGGCGGTGGTAAAATGATTGGGTCAACATTAAGACATTACCATACTAGTATAATATAATTATCATTATATCACCATAAGCCTCAGTCAGAATCGGAGCCAAAACAAAATAGAAATATACTAACACATTGATATCAAATAACAGTATCAAGACCTGTTCTACATATGTCAAAAGAACTAACAATTAAATCATCATTTTATCCCAATAAAAGTAAAGTTTTCTTGTGTTAACATCAAATCAAATTTCGAAGATTTATCATGTTTATCTTACTTTTTAAAGTTCGCTGACAAGTGCTAGAAATATGCTGAAAGAGTTCATCCCTCAAATTATTATAAAGTGAGCATTCGATTGAAAAATGACGCTCATCCTCAACTTTATCAGCTGTACAATTTAAGCAGGGAATTATTCGTTTAGAGTCTCATCAAACTATTTTCAACAACTTCAGCATCATATGATTTGCTTTATAAAATACAGAGTGTATTCTGTGTATTGGATATTGTGTGACTCAATATGGTCAAAATTAGGTGGACGACTCTGCCTTAACCAATGAATGGTAGACAAACCAAGAGTAAGTCTAGGAGAAGGAAATTATTTGACAAGGACACACGGGACTATAATGTCAAACATTGCCTTAGATACATGATTTTTATTAGTTGTTATTGGCTTTGAACTAGCTGTCAATAACTGCGAATACTCTCAGATCTGTACTTTGTGTTTTTGTAGTTGTGAGGGATGTATAAATACCCTGTCACGTCCGGTATGTATAAGTGTTAAAAGTTTGTGTGCTTTGTATCGATCTGATGAGTTAAGTCCTTTTCAACTAATTTTCAACCCATCCACATTCTTAATGTGCCTGTCTCAAGTCAGTATCTGGTAGTTTAGTGGTTGTCGTTGGTTCATGTCTGTCATATTTGTTTTACGTAAATAGTTTTGTTGTAATTCATCAGTCCTGCCGCTCCCCCAACCATTATAAAAGAGGCATGTTTTTCTAGATTTTAAAATAAGCTCGGGATATAAAATCGGTACCCTTACACATATATTGAGTGTCATCTCTCAGACTATGTCTGATCGATCGTTATTGGAAGCGCTGTGTACTGTGTCCGTATTTCGTGTATTCACATTCCCGAACATGATATTCATAAAATCGCACGGGTGTGTGTCTTGGTAGAAGCTGGAATTGCTCATCTTTTTGGAGCACATATTTCGTCCTATTTGTCAGCTTATTTTTTAGGACCTGGGTTTCTATTTGTCTCTTTGTTTTTATCATTTTGACTGACGCTCGTTAGTCGCTAATTTCCGCGACAAAATTAATTCAAATAAAACTCAGATGAGTGATACAAGGGGTAGAAAGTTTTACGATCAAAGAGGGTGGGTAGTGCTTTCCATCTCTGATATATTTATTTATGTAGTTAATAATGGTGAAACCTCACTCCCCTGATACACGAAAGGGAGAAACCGAAGATCTAGTGAAAAGAAGATAGATCAAGAAAATAAAACAGCGAATTAGAACAGCACAGAATGACAGTGGACACACACACGCCGAAATATAAAGTCAAATAAAATACCCAGACCCGTAAAACGAAAAAGGGACGAGAGTAAGGACTGAGCAGTTGCAATAAGCATGTGTATAATCTCCAATATACTGAGACAAATATACCGCATGAGAAGAAGAATCGGAATTAAAACGGACAACCACAAATATTATAAAGAACGGAGTTGGTCTTTTTAGAGAAAATTTACCCATACACTTAAGACAGATGCATTGTCGGAATAATGAGCTGTCGGAATAATGGGCTGTCGGAATAATGCGCTGTCGGAGTAATGGGCTGTCGGAATAGTGGGTTGTCGGAGTAATGGGCTGTCGAAATAGTGGGTTGTCGGAGTAATGGGCTGTCGGAATAATGGTTGTCGGACTAACGGGATGTCACCCACAATAGAGGTGGTGCGTTTGTTTTGTAGTTGAGTATATACGATATATATACTACATGTATACTACATGTATTGATAGCAGCGTTTTGTTTTTCAACAATAACACAATACTGGAACCGCTCTAATTACAGTCCCTGTAACGTAAAAGTTAACACTTTTTTCATTCGGGAATCGTACGTACAGCGTTCGGGAATCGTTCGTATAGCGTTCGGGCATCGTTCGTACATCATTCGTATAGCGTTCATACAACGTTCGGTCAGCGTTCGTTCATCGTTCGTTCATCGTATGGTAAATGTCATCGTTTAGGGTTTTGTATATCGTATGGTTCATGGTATCGTTAAGCGTTTTATTTGTCGTATGGTACATGGTATGGTTTAGCATTTAGCGTTTCGTTTATCGTATGGTATGTGATATCGTTTAGCGTTTCATCTATCGTATGGTATATCGTTTTGTTGAGCGTATGATATATGTTAGGGATTTATTTCAGAAAGTTATTTCAATTCTTATTTTGAGTTCAAATAGTAATAAAAAATATGCGGGACAAAAAAAAATATTATTAGATTGTATTGATTGATGGTTGGTTGCGTACTTGTATATCCGAAACAACCAAACAAATATCTTATAAAATGTTCATAAAAACTAACCGAAACAATACCCATAGTCAATGGAACGTGAACTATCTATTTTACGGGCCGCTATTTTACATAAACCTTATTTATATTAGTCGTAAAAATGTATTGGTTGTAAACGTTTTATCTTGATTGAGAAACGTTTATTAATGCAAAAACTTACTTCACATGTACTATAACTTTTGAAGATTTCGAAATTATATACCATTTCTTACCGATAGAAAAAATCTGCAACCAATATAATTAAACTATGGAATACCCTGCTATATAAAACGAAGGAAACATTTCCTTCAATCACATTTTGACATGAGTAACATGATACCGCAAAATCTCTCTCTTTATTCCTCCTCCTTCACCAAATAATTCTTTGATCTAAATATTTCCTTGACACAATAAATTATATATATAATATTCTATAAATGAGGCTTTATATCTAAATGACGAAGACGAAAAACCTATGTAGTTTGTAACTCTTACAAAACAAAGATTTAAGTGGCATGATTTAGAAAAGACAAGACATCCATGGTATTTGTTCCCCTCAATGTCAGAGTCTGATATAAACCGAAGATTGCCAGGAACATATAAAAACTCGTGAAGACTTTTATCGAACCAGCGTCACTTGTGATTATTGATGTCGGTTTTAAAATTGTTATTTTGACTGTAAAAAGTACTTAAGTCCATGTATGAGTAACGTACAGAATGAAAATAATAACTCCTTTTTTTATATTTCTTTATTGTAGAGGTAAGCTTCTGTCCAAGTTTCACAAACTTTAACGCAAATCATAAGCATCGAATCACATGAAATAACCAATCAATTGTATTTTGAAAATTGTTGATTTGTTCTTTGTACGAATACATACAATATTTGTCACTGGACGTTATGCATGCAATCAATGATCAAATACAAATCTACAGTATTTATAAACATACTGCAATTGTATATATGAAAGTTACTAAATAATATACATATTAATTATTTTACACATATTTGAAGGATCAAAATAATCAGTTCTACAAACGGTTGTTATTGAAAGACTTAATGCAATTTTACAAATATAACATTCATCTGTAAAATTTCATATCGACGCATCAAACTATTTCCTTTTATCGTGCATAGCTCATTTTCCGATTCACTTGAGGTTTTGACGATCTTCTTACTTGCTCATTACTTTCTAAAATTAAAATCCTACACAAATTGCCAAAACTTTTAATCTCATGCTATTTTACTTGATTTATTTCACTTGACTCGGGGTTTAACTGGTTCCCTTATCATAGACCAGTCCATCTAAAGACAGGTGTTTTGGGATAAACTCATCAATGAAGTGTCCAGTTATGGTCATTGATCCGGTTAAAAAGGTAAATTTATGTGAATTGATTTTATTATAAAACGGAGTTTAAAACATGTCATAATTGCCACAGTTTGGAAATTGTGGATATGAAAGTATAATAACTAAGACGGCGGCAGTTGCAAAATATGCATTTGTCGTATTTCTATAAAACGTTTTGATACTTTATTTCTTCTTTTTATTCCGAATGAATTTTTTTTGTTAGAGGGGAGGGGCAGTCGGATTACTTGAAAATGGTACTTAGACCTAATTGATTTCCTTTATTGAACAGCAATAAGAATTTTCCTTCAAGATTTTACTTTTACATGTATATTAAATATTAAATGTAACAAATATTAATATTAATCTCACTATTAGTTATTTTTAATTTGAATAATACAATAGCCGATACTTCAAAATGCTTAGCTATAGCACATATAAATACGTTTTATTTTAAATTATTCTATTCGTCCCATATCATACCCTGATTCTTTTGTAAATTCGTTTGATGACACTGATAGGTGATTAGAAATAAATAATAATTATAATGACAATCATCCTTATCACACACATCTTCAAATAGACTGTCCTTATGCAAATTAAAAGTAAGCTCCGCCCGATCAGTTGAAATAACATTGTTTTTAATAGACAGCGTAAAGATAAATACACATTTGTTAGTGTACAAACGGTGTTTTAAAGGCCGATATCCATTTGTGTTGAAACAGAATTAATTCTTCTTTGCGTCACTATATTTTGAAAACTGCAGCATTTATTGCGCCAATAAAACAAGCATATAATTGCGCAAATGTTATAGACTTATATACTTTTAATTTGATATTGACTTAATAACTGGACTCCTCCTCCTATTTACGGGGCCAGTTTCTGAATGCTTAATTTTAATTCGTGTATGTGATCTTATTCACCATTCAAAATGATTGTGCACGAGTCATCTGAAAATAGCCTTGCAAAGCATGATTTAACAGCGCGCATTATTTTGCCATCTAATTTCTCCATTTTGCTCTATAAAAGCCTGGCGGACTTTATAATCTTCACAACCACGACAGGTTTCACGCCCTCTATCAGACTCTACCTTTAAAAAAAATCTGACATCCTTTCAAGTGAGCATATTCTAATGTTACATGTAAATAGATTAATCATTGAGAGGTAAATATGGCACAATTAAGTTCCATTTATTGGCGCAATTCATATTATAAGAAAAGAAGAGATGGGCGCGATTCAAACCTTTTCAGTAAGATAGTTGGCACAAATTACACCTAACCGTTCTGACAAACCGGTAATTTCTTCGCCCGGGATATGAATTTGACAGTAATTTTCCTTCAGTAACTGTACAATACCCAGCCGTGTCATTTCCGTATATTGTACATGTGAAATATGCATATACACCAGAAATACTCATTCAAGTGAATTTTATCTTTTAGGAGTACTCCATATCGGGTAACATTAAATATACATAGAAATAAAATGACAATTAAAAAAAAATGATAATAATATAATAAGTTCAAATGTTACTTTATTAAATGCACCTAGGTACGTAGTTGTAAACTTATGTTATAACTTTATTTCATATATCTTGTATTCCTTTTTGGCGTCAATCACTTAATTTTTTTTCTAAAACTGACTTCTTCATAAATCGAAAAACGCACAAACCAAAAAAGAATCACATGGCATGATTGAATGATTTCTCCAACTCAAAACTAGTTATAGATGCCTCTTAAATTTTATTTTTCTCGTTGGGTTGCTTGTCCACTGACGTTAACGCCATATTCTTTTTTACGGTATTTGTAAAATGCCGCTCATCGATCAATTTCACAAGAAATCTAACGAGAAAAATACTCGTAAGTCATGAACATTAAAGTATAAGTAATAGTTATACACTCCGGCGTTTCTTATCCAGACACGCCGTATCCCGAAGTGTATAACTAACTTACACCCGATGCTAAGTCCTATATTTGTTTACATTGAATATTAAATGAAAACGAACGGATATCATTTTTATTGACAATATCAAACCATGATTAATAAGAAAAAAATGTTTTGTTTTTTTTAAATGAAACCCACTAGTAACCTTACTTTGACGCTCTTCATTCAAACTTTGACAAGTGAGTAGATTTAAAAAATGTCAAAGTTGCTGGTTTGCATATTCCCGTTAAGTCCATGTGCTAATATTGATCAGCAGGTCAAGGTTGCCCGTATCATGGATTCTTATTAAAAAAAAAAATACATCATGCTCCTTGTATGCAGTTGTCAATATGGACGGGTATAAGACGGACGACATTTTGAGTCAGGCGTTGAATTTGGCAGAAGAGACTGAAGATAACGCAATATTTATAACCCAAAGTACTTACATGTATCAGTTTAATGAAGGTAATCATAAATGTAGTTTACATGTTACGGTTTTACCAAAATAAAGCCCCCTTTTCTCAACATTAAACAAACATTCATATTCGAACATATTAAGGGATAGGTGTGTCTAGATTAGAAACCCGACGACCGGACACGCTTAACATACTAAAATACAGATTGCATATGTAGGAACCCCTTTGGGGCAATCCAAAGGGGTTCCGGGGTTGGGACCCCTTTTACGATCAATGCTTTTGAATGGGGACATATGGCTGGAACACCCCTTTTATCCTTGGTTGGCACCCATTTTAAAATGGCTGGATCCGCCACTGGGTGCCATCATTAGTCTTCAACAATCCAAACATTGATATTTATTTTATGATTAAGACTTATTCCAAATGAAACTAAATGTTTTAATGTATAATTCAAATGAAAGTTCTTTACATGCATGTTCTTTAAGACATTGCCATATGGGATTGAAATTGTAGCTTCTAGCAAAGGAGTATTTAAATGATTTTTTTAATTCAAAATAGATGCTAATATTTTTTCGCTATTGGAATTTCCTGAAATATGTTTTTTAATATCATTTTATGTCTGGAAACAACTTGTAGTGAACACTATTAGTAATCTCTTATGTGCATGCTATTAAAATAAAACAATTTCTATTGTTATGAACAACAATGGACTGTGTTTTCGGGATGAAGAAGCAGGGTTTCAGAAACCCCGCTCGTCACATCCTGTGCTCAAAATCTATTGTTATTCGTAACAATAGATCTTTTCAATTTACAATTGTGTCAGAAATAGAAACTATGAAGTATAACAATAGAACTGGGGTGTAACTTGCTATCAATTGTTGTAGTAAGATTGTTTTGTAAAGAGAGCCCTTTCAGGACACTTCATCGTATACGCACAAAGATAAAATAAATAAAACACTTTTAAGCTGTTTAAATCATTCAGTTATTTTTGAAAATATGGTTTTGAAAACCAGTTATTTCTGTTTAATACTTTTCTGTCCCTTATATTGTCTTAATAATCAGGACACGTGCCACTGGTTATACAACTAGTCAACCATGAATAATCCCAAACAACAAATTTTTGATTGGTTTGTCATAATTGCTTATAAATGTCGTATTGTAATAAGGGTTTATGTTCATGTATAATAATTTTAGATTGATAATATAATTGTATCATTTTTAAGCATTATTTTATGATTATAATATTTAATATTTATTTAACATGCATACCGATTTGATTGGCCAATGACTGTTTAAACACATGACGGCATAATAATATCATACATGAGCGTTTTGGAAAATTCACGAGATAGTAAATCAACGGCTCCCAGGAAAGTTTTCTTGTAGGGTAAAAGAAGGGGGAAACTAGACCTCTTTCTAGTAAAACTTTAAGATTGCATGGATAACCTTTAAATTGTTTAACTTTTCATATTCAGGCTTTCTCCTCAATTGTTACATTATATGGAGAATCGCGTTTTAATGCCAGATGTTTTATTACTGTTTCTGTTAAATCAAAGACATGTAATACATGTATTATATTTTCTGGATAAATCTATTCACAATGATACAGAAATTCGGGATGAATTAGAAATTGGCATGTTGTGTATACCTTTCTATTGGTGAACACTATATATGTTGGCCACTAGATGTCCTTATGTGTTTTTTTGTTGTTGTTTGATTGCTGTCTTATTGCCGTTAAACCCATCGTGATCTCCTACAGTTTAAGTTCCGTTTAATGTACGTTTAAATCGGTTTAAAACAAATCATGTTTGAAAGGATTATTGCATATAGATTTCCATGAAGAATTTGCTCCGACGGGAAGAGTAATAGAAGACGTTTGTATATAAATTTTAAGTGCAAAGTACACATTAAAAAAAAGTTTCACTTTTCAATTTTGAACTCCCAAAATTTAAACTGTATTAATTTTGAAGACGTGTCTCATCTAAACGAAGTCTGAATTGTCTCCAACTTACCAGTTAATTGTTTCCCTGTTTGGCACATACCTAAAAATAAACCTCATCACATTTGATCCCAAAATTGTAAATAAAATTTTATTTGTCGTAGTAAATTCCATTAAGCACAAAACAAATCCAAACCATTTGATTTATATGGTTAAAAATAATTCTTTTAAGAAATATGAAGAAAAATAATAATTATCTTGTTTGACTTTGAAATACGGAGTTAATACTTTAAATTCCATTTTGCACAAAATCCTTAAATCTTCCTTGAATGAGAAACTCTTTCTTCATAGAAATGTATGAAATAGTTTACACTGGACATTAAACAACCAACAATCAATCAACTAAAATATATCCAAGGGATAATTATTATGCATGTATGTATATAAATGCCGGATACCATATAAATATATTGAATAATCAACAAAATATATGCTGTCAAAAAGAAACATTATCATTAGGATATCAAAATAATTCACAGTCTTTTTTTTTGTTTTTTTTTTCAAAATGAATTGCAAACAATCCTCTTTCTGAAGCATTTTTCAGTTTCCGTGCTATCGCTCTGTGTCGGTTAATTATTTTTAGCATAAAGTTTATAAATCGATCTATGAAATACATTATATATATATATATATATATATAAACATTAAACTTATGCATGGCGGAAAAGAAATATACGAAAACAATAGGTGCAATGTGCATGCAGCCTCGCAGATAATATTTAAAAAAAAAAAACGTTTAATTTATAAAACTTAGGACTTTAATTTAAGTATTTTTGATGGGATGTTGAAGTTTCCAGAACATAGAAAATACACAAGAAAACCTATTAGTACACTATCAAAATGTGCTTGGTGTCCATTTTACAATATATTGTTTAAGAATTTAGTGTATTCTTATTCATGCCGACATCTGTATCCCTGGATCTCAACAAGAATTTGCGAGGATGTTATGCTTATCAGTTTACCTTTAACATAATATTTCAACAGAATGTTATATATATATATATATAATTTAAAATTTTATTTTTCTTCGCGAAAACAAGATGGCCCTTAAGCTAAATGTCATCGTCAGATGTGTAATGGAAGGCGATAAACACTTTAGAATATATACCACCCGCTGGTTCTTTTTACCTGGACACAGATTTTATTACGTAACAAGTACGGATGTAAAATTATCGATATGGTCTATTCAGTCGAATATACACAGTATCTCTGGACTGGGGTATTTGAGATATTTTGATCTGACAATGTATGTAAAGTAATTCGTGCTTTCTGTAAAATAAAATGCATATAACTATCGTATTTTCACAAAATCTTTAAACTGTGTTGATTTTGTGCATATATATATATATATATTTTTTAAAACCGGAGACAAATCACTGATTTCCAATTATAGGCCAATCTCATTATTATCAACAGTGATCAAAGTATTTGAAAAAAGGGTATTTAAAATGTATTTAATCACTTAATTAGTTATATTTCAAATAGACAAGAAAGCGTTTGTGTTTCAAGTTCATATTCGCCTTTTGAGAATACTAAATGCAGGAGTTCTACAAGGCACTGTATTAGGTCCCTACTATTCCTTATTCATATATATTACATGTACATAGCTGGTAATTTGATAAGTCTAACTCGATTGTGTGCTAATGAAAAATCCTTTCTAATTTAAGTAATAATCCTTACACAATAGAGGATGTCTTAAATAGCGATTTAGAACAAATGGTCTAAAGATTGGCATATTGATTTTAATCCAAACAAGACAAATGCTAAATATGCTATTCTCCTGTAATTTTTCCCAGATGATATTAAAATAGAACTTCAAAATCAAGTAGAAGAATTGTCTTCTGTCATAAACACTTAGGGATTACTTTAAATTTGATTCCAATGGTAAATTATATACACATATAGAAAACGTTTTGAATTGTGCAAGCACAAGATCAAATTTCTTAAAAAATTGAAATATGCACTGACTAGAAATTATCTTACTCGTATAAACACTTATAAGACCAATTATGGAATATGCATGTGAGTTATGGGATAGTTGTACGCGACAAGATTCCGACAATTTAGAACATGACGTTAAGTCGGAAGCAGGATAATTAGTCACTGGGTCGCCCGTGTTTGCTAGTCGGGAAGTTATATATTTTCAGTGACACAGGCCGACATCTGCTAGTGGACAGAAGAAAGTCCAGAAAGCTCAATATGTTTTATTCTTCACATAGTGGGACTGCCTCTACGATTTAATGCCTCTTTTTTGGTCAAATATCTAATTATAATTTGCGAAACAGTAATAATTATGTGATACCCAGCATGCAGTTATATATAGAAACAACCAGAAAATCTTTTTTTTCATCTACTACTATCGAATTAAATAGCCTAAACCCCGACATATGTACGTCCAGAAATATGAATATATTTATCTAAATTGATACAGACACAATTGCACGCCAATCTTTATTATAAAGGACAGTTGATTGGAGAAAAGTAATGGATGGCCACGCCTATATTAAAACTGAGGTCCTATGAACTGACTTCAGATAGCTCCCAATATTCGAATTCAATGAAAAAATATATTGATATCTCGTATTGTTCCAGTATTAAAAGTGTTGAGTAACGTAGTTGAATTTGCGATCAAATTTGGGAAGTCGTACATCCCCATTTTTAAAAGTTATTCAACATGAAGAAATAAAAAAAAAAAAAAAAAATCAGCTGGTTTTGAAATTTTTTAAGAGTTGCAAATATTAAACGAATTAAAATTATGATACAGAATGGTTTTTTTGATTTTTTTTCCTCAACAGTGTTTGCTGAAGCATTTGTTCGCCGAATCCCGAAAAGTTAATCATATATTCCAGAGTTTAATACGTGTTAATCCCGAATTCACACAAATTATAAAGTCCCAGCCCGACGTTCGTAAAAGGTCTGTGCTAGAGTTTAGTTTAATTTTCAGAAATTAAAATCAAACAAAATGTTTTATACAAACTCGTCTTCAGACACGTAAATTTATATAGGTTACTATAGCTGGCCTGCATTGTGATAGAAAACATCCAATGAAATGCATAAAATTTTCTAATGCCATGGGTCACGCATGGACTGTCTTACTTTATAGGGATGCCCATGTGGCACATCAAAGATAAGATTGATTTACCCATTGTACTTTAGAATTGCAACAATCTTAAATTCACTTGAATACATTGACCTGTTATCTTGTCGACTTTAAAGCCTGACAGACAGATGGCTTACATCCTGAGAAGAGACCTTGATGACATTTGTAAGTTAAACAAATCTTAATTTTCACGGGAACGAATATTTTGTAAAACGTTGTAGTGATCAGATCATCAATGACGTAATTTTAAAAATAAGATGCCAAGGTCGAAAATAGTTCTAGCTCATAATGAAGAAAATATCAACCGTCTTATAGCAAGAAAGTCTCCTCACGTACCCAAAGCTTGTGGACATATGTTGCTGGTGGATAAAGTCACACTGACTTGCATTTGACTTTTTCTCTGCGGTTACGAAGCTCGTTGTCGAAATCAACATTAGGAAGCTACCATTAGATTTTTACGGGGGTCTAGGATGAAAAATAATGTTGTCCTGCATTTTCTTTAAATGTATATAATCTCCATGTAAATGTAGTCCTGCCTTTTTATTTTACACTCTGTGTGTCCATGTAGGCGTGAGATATGGGACTACGTATTTTCACGTCAGACAAACTTCTTCGTGCATGTGACTTCATATTCGATTAAGTAATTTCAAAAGGAATGGAATGCCCATCGATTGATAAAGGGATCAGTAGAAACAATAAAATTAGTCCATTCTTAAGCTCATGTATAAACGTATATGTTGATTTATTATTGTGCACTGTTTAATATGGTCAACAGGAATGTCACTTGCTGAAAGTCACAAATGATAGCTAAAATATATCATGAAACAATTACCATTATGGTATTTAATATGACTTCTCGGGTCGGTTGACCATGAAATAATGCATTATAGTTTTAGCAAAGAAGTAATTCGGGATAAGAAATGTCTAAATTGATAAGTTCTACATTGCATTAAAAAATCCATTGCAAGAATATTGTATAATTAGAAATCATCGCCCCTGTTCGAAGTTCAGTTTTGCAATTTTCGTGCTTGTCATGAGACGATATTTCAGGGTTTCGATTGTTAAACTCATTAAATCAAATAACTAATATATTCCATCTCAACCTGAGAAAGAGTGGCTCATTTACCTCTATCAATGTTTATCGTTTATAAGATGTTGTACTTTCAATGCTATTTATAAACGCAGAGTAAAATTTTAAATGTTTGGTATACAAGTTTTAAATTATTCATCTTAAAAAATATCAGAAGATGATGGAAATATCAAAGAATCATGATATAAATTGAAAGAAAAGAAGAAAACCCAACACATTTTTTTTTTTTTTTTATTAAATTGAAAATCCAACTGATTAAAAGTTGTGTTCACCTCTAAAATCCTATACACATAAAACAAGTACTTATAGTATCTCAAAATGTCCAAATAGAGCCCGTTTTATAAACGCGCACTGGACATAAGTGTTATCTTTCTTTTTAGACTTTCCAAATTTTATCAACCGTTTGTGAACTATTTTTGAAGATTACGAATCCGTGGCTTCATTGCACATTTAACGCAAAGTACATTTTTTTTTGTTTTGTTAAGAAAATATAATACACAATTACTTGTGTGTAAAATTATTTCAATGGAAGCTTTCTGAAGGTATTTGATAGGACGTATGCCAATTCATGAGGACGTGACACATTTTCACGAATGTCCAATCATCTTTTCTGTTGAACAAAGTTTGACGTGCCGTGATGTTTGAACAACGTAAATGACATTGTCATAGTATTATGACATTGTCTTTAAACATGAAAGGCTATTTACTGTATACTATTGTGACTGTGTTATCCTGATTCAAAACTTAATTGATTTAGAAAAGTACTTTGCGACCGCTGAGAAGACGTTTAGTGTATTTTACATTTGTCCTTTCGGAGCCTTGTATATCTTACTATGCTGTATGGATTTTGGTCATTGTTGAAGGCCGCACAGTGACCTTTCATTGGTCATTTCTACGTTATTCAGTCTATGGTTAAATTCTCTCATTAGACATTTTCCCATCATAGATGATCAGGTGTAATATAAAAAGAAAACTACATTATCATATCTAGGATACATATTTATTAAATATAATAAAGAAAACTTTAGTAAGATTGCGTACAACAAAAGCTTTGCCTTATTAAATCATTGATGCTGTCTCCTTCAGACTGTCAAACACCGTCACCCTAACTGTTAACATGGTATTATATGTGATAAATTGCTGTAAACAATAGTCAACTGAGTATTTATTCACAGTACGCACTTCCTATTTTAGTTGTGGTGATAGAAATCTTAATATCATTGATACATGAACACGTTTGAGAAATATGTGCAGTTCTTCAAATGCAGATTTAAACCTTGTTAATATTAAACCAAATGCAGCTGTGGTCATCCTGTTGAGGATAGTATTCACTATTTTTAATGCCCTCTTCACAATGAAGCAAGAGAAATATTGTTTTCAAAATTAGAAAGATCTACTATATCCATATTGGCTGGTGACGTTGACCTTTCATTTCAGCAAAACAAAGAAATTTTTGAGTATGTACAATCATTTATCAGAAATACACAAAGATTTAGAACATTCAATTAAAATTCAGAATTCCTACTTTCAAACTCTTTACTCTAGTCCAGTTTTAAATATTACTCTATATTATGTTGTATTTTTGTTTTTGAGACAAGGCCATATTTTGTCAAAGAGAAGCACAATTACTCCAAGGCGAATTGCGAGAAGTGGTTTCGTATTTCGTTATAGAAAAAAATATACTAGTAGTTTATGTAAAGTAACGACTCTCGTACGGTGTCGCATTAATATCTTTTAATAAATTGGTGCAATTGGATGAAAAAATAATGACAATTAAATGTCAGGTTTGCGAGATCAGACAGTAACCCAACAACTAAACAATTGAAAATCTAGGATCAATATTTTACATTCGTCAGCAATAAGCAATTTTCATAAGTAAAACATGATTTAGTCGAATACTTTGAGAGTAAAGAAAAGAAACTACCATAGATTTGTTATTAATCCCAAATGCTTGATGGGTACAAATCAGTATTCAGGAGTTACCTTTTGCATTAAACCACATTACAACAGAAATTGGAAAATAGGAAGTATTTCTATAAGACATTGTTGTTTTCCTGTTCTATGAAGCTTTCTTACTGGCAAACATGGTGATAGATTTTATAAATGCTGTCAGGCACCGACCATTGAAAACAATCGATCTGTTTAAAAAAAGGAATGAAAATAACTGTTTGGTTGGTTGTTTTTTTTTTTTTTTTTGGGGGAATAAGTAAATGACTGTTTGATTTCAAAATTATATAAAATTATTTTGAAATTAATTACATGTGAAATGGCTAAACTTTGTGGCGTAGGGATGTGATTGAGTGGTTTTGTTTACAATTATTTCTCATTATTTCATCAGTGAAAATCTTCAATTGTTTCATCGTGTTGTTTGATTTACACATTATAACAAAACTAAGAAGTTGACGGATGAATTTATAGTTAGCTGTTTGACGTCCAGTCGCAACTATTAGATGTATTATTAGGAGGACATTTAAAATGTTATAAATATGAACAAGGACATCCTTTGTTATGCAAACATGTGTATCACGGCACAAGCGATGACCTATAGACCCTGTGTATCATATGTATATTTAGGTGGGGTTGCTCGAATAAAGGAGGTATATAGATACAGGAAAATAAAGAAAATAAAATATAAAATAAGAATAGAGTATAACGGGCAAAATAAAGAATAGAGGAAAATGGTCTTAAAAAATTAAAGAATAGAGGAATGGTCTAGTTTTTTGTTGTTAGAAAATATAAAATGAAAACGCTAAATTATAATATCACTTACGAATTAGAAATGTTTCATTTGCCGGACACGCTCTTTTTGATGATTGTCTAAAGTCAGGTGCATTAGTAGTAAAATTAATACGTAATTGTTTGTACATTGGTAGGGATTTATGTTTCGGTTTGATAAGGCACATAACCGGTAATTGTTTCCATTTGAAATTTCTCGAATATTTGTTTTTTTTTTCGACTGATTTGATAGATGAATAATAAATATATCTATAATCTAAAAAAATGGTTTAATTACGATATATAGATAAAACTGTTATTCTGAGCGTCACTGATGAGTCTTATGAAGACGAAACGCGTGTGGCGTATTAAATTATAAGCCTGGTACCTTTGATAACTATTTATACCACTGGGTTGATGCCACTGCTGGTGGACGTTCCGTCCCCGAGGGTATCACCAGCCCAGTAGTCAGCACTTCGGTGTTGACATGAATATCAATTATATGGTCACTTTTATAAATTTCCTGTTTACAAAAGTATGAATTTTTCAAAATACTAAGGATTTTCTTATCCCAGGCATAGATTTCCTTAGTCGTATTTGGCACAACTTTTTTGGAATTTTAGGTCCTCAATGCTCTTCAACTTTGTAAGCCTGGTACCTTTGATAACTATTATTCAATCGATGTTAAAATACATGCGATAAAAGAGAATACATAAAAATAATTAACAAACCTTTTGAACAAAAGGTCAACCTTAAGACCCCGAATATACTTTTGTAAGAACATAAGATTAATTCCGAATTCCATCTAAATAAATTGTTCATTTAGGTAAAAAAAATGTTAATACCTTAGGTTATTTTCAAAAAATGTTGACTGAAAACCCTGCAGGCTGCAGTTTACCCGCACATTCACCAAGTACGTATTTCCACGGCTAACTAAATTCATAATCGTATCTTTTAATTTGTTTAAATTTATTTCAGTGTTTATCATGTTTATTTTTCAAACTTTTTATGTAAATTATTTTGGATCAACATCGAGTCAGATTACAATTATAATTTATTTAATGATTGATTAAAACTGAAATATGCATCCAATCTAAATTTTACGCCTATCATCACCTATATAAAAAGATTTAACAGAACACAATTCATGTTTTATATTTAAAATAAACATATACACTAAACGAAACTATGCACGCCAAGAAACGATGTACGCTAAACCATACGAAAAGTTAAAGCTTTTCTCTGTGGCTTTCCTCTTCACTACGAATTCGCACTTCTTGGTATTCCGGATTTGTCGGTACTACATGTTTGGTACTATCATAATCTGGTTCAGCATTGTCATCAATAGAGTGGTCATATATAGCATGTGGGTTCTCTGTTTTTATTTTTCTGTTCTTATTTTCATTCAAATGATCATACACATCTGATGTCTCTGTTGTGTATTCATTGTCACCATTATCCATGTAATCTTTTTTATTGGTAGCCTCCATTTCAATTTCACTGTATGCATAGCCATTTTTGTTTTCCAAATGTTCAATCGTTTCTGTATCATTTGGTCCATGCACATCTTGTTTGAGAATCGGGTTTCTCATAGCTGATCTGCAAAAGAAAAGAAAAAAAAAAAAGAAAAAACCGAGGTTTTGCGAGCATGCAAACAAAATGGAATCAGGTAACAAATGAAATGTCGACTTTGTTAATTGTACAGATTTGTTTCGATTGATTATTGTCGAATTTTTATTTGAGCGACACCATGAGTGCAACTTGTGGAGCAGGAACGGTAACCCTTCCGAAGCACCTGAGTTCACACCGGTTTTTATTGGGTTCCTGTTTACTTTTGTGTTTAACGTTTTGCAATTGTTGTTTGTCTTTTCATCATCTTTGTGTTCTCTGGTTTTATTTGACTTAGGATTTTCGTTTGTCCCTTTTCATGGATGGGTGTATGTTTTTTAACGTCCAGTGGCATATGAAGTGCATATTCAGGACGGGGACATGTTGATATGACTTTAATAGGAACTCTGCTTTGACCTAGACCGACACGCTGAACCTGATTGACCTAGACCGACACGCTGAATCTGATTTTAAGGTGCCATTTCACAAGGTAACAGTGCACAGGAAGACATGGCACACTACCCGGACACTTTATTCTAACTCCAGTCGACGAGTATTGTCTCTCTGGGACATCTTGACATTTTATTCTAACTCCAGCCGACGAGTATTGTCTCTCTGGGACATCTTGACACTTTATTCTAACTCCAGCCGACGAGTATTGTCTCTCTGGGACATCTTCTCTCCGTTTTTAAAGTCCAATACATTTTTATGTCTGCTTCTCATTTTACCAAATATTGTTTATCAATCTTTATAGAAATAAGAAGATGTGGTTTAATTGCCAAAAAAGACAACCCTCCACCAGAGACCAAATGTATATGTTTAGACAAATGGAGAAAACAGTGAAAAAAAAAAAAGATTCTCCAGTCATAACGATTATTCTAACCTTACAATCGTAGTAGACTAACCTTCGGCGACGAACGACTATTACTACAAAAATGACTACTCCAATGGCAATGATTGATGATACAGTACCAACTATAACGCCTGAAAACCGAACATACATGAATTTATTACAAACACTGTTTGCATAACATGAACTGTTCATTAGTATAGTATTTATTGCATGGAAGTACATGTTTTCCATAATTTCACAATATCAATAAAAGGAAATATAGGTTATTCCAGGATGAGACCGAGGTAAAGGAGAAAAAAAAAAGTTTTAAACAATTGGATAAAAATGCTAATCTAAATTCGAGCACACATAGTCGCAGTTATTGAAATTTCCTTTTCTTTATTTGTATAGAACGTTGTAGAATCTAAAATTGTTACTTATTATAAGTAAAAAACAAAAAGGATGTAAACATTAGCATTAATTATAATAGTGAACACAGCAATAGGGTTTGTAGAGATATTATAATTATTATATGTATCATGGTAGCTATATTTAAAGACATATTGTATTGTATTGTATTGTATTGTATTTATTGTATTGTATTGTATTATATTGTATTGTATTGTATTGTATTGTATTGTATTGTATTGCATTGTATTGTTTTGTTTTGTATTGCATTACATTACATTACATTACATTGTATTACTTTATATTGTATTATATTACATTACATTACATTGTATTACTTTATATTATATTGTATTGTATTGTATTGTATTATATTGTATTGTATTGTATTGTTTTGTATTGCATTGCATTACATTGCATTACGTTGCTTTATATTGTATATATAATAATACTTTATTCAAACAATACAGCCTATAGAATATACATTTGTACATCAAATTTTTAAAGCATCAGTGTAATATTAATAACAATAATTATACAAAATACAGATATGGCGGAAAATGACAATAAATTCATATGATAAATAAGGAATACAACTACAAAATGTACGTATTACGGATTTTGTCGATGTTGAACAAAAATTTACCTAAATTATTAAGTTCTTTCACATTGTGAACTGATAACAACTGTATAAGTTTAAAAGTTGATGGTTTATACATGTATACATATTCATAATTACTCTAAATAATGTGAAATCTGCAAATTTTTGTTCTAAATATCGTCGGGATTAATGTTAAATCTGCAAATTTTTGTTCTAAATATTCGAACTCATGCTATAGGGATATCAAGACAACACCACCTGCACTGTGTCCATCGCTCTAGATCATTCGGCCACCTAGACTGAACTTATAATTCAGTTTTCGGTGGCCTAGTGTTACCTTTCCTAGTCAGTAGAATCTAGAGTTGTAACACAGTACATGATATATTAGGCATGGAGATGGAATTGAATGCAGATTAGCTACATATCTATCGTAATGGATCGTAAGATACAGTCACAGAAATAATATAGTACTGTAAGCATTTGTATATGTGTATTGTGTATTATAATTGTATTGTATTGCATTGCATTGAATTCTATTGTAACCACCATGAACCACGAAAGAACTTGATGTTACATTTATGATATGTATATTAAAAGTTTTACCTGTTATCATGTAGCTTGTATTATACGGACTCCGAGAATTCAGATCGAATTCCACTGACATGGTAACATTATTTTCCTGTGCTTCCATGATGGTTGTTTTGCTTTTCTGTGGTTTAGACCCTAAGTGTGATATAGTTCATACACGTAGATAAAAAGTCCATTACTTTTTAAACAAATTATGCAATAACTTAGTATATATTATATACAAAAATAAGAAGATGTTAATACCTTTTTTAAAATCCCTTTTTTGCAATATTTTGTTCTTATTCTTTTAAAAATGTTTTAATGTACAGTAACAATTGTTTTTCTTTGATTCTTTTCTTAAAAGTAATACAAATTGTAACTGTCCACTCGAGGATCGTTGGTGTTTAATGCCAATTTAAGCACTCGTTGCTACTAGTATATGATGCCCTCATTTTTTATTAGTGGAGGAAGCTGGTGTGGACGGAGAAAACAACCGACTTTCGGCATAAAATTGACAATCCTAGTCAATAAAGATTGGAGACGAACGCACCTGCCATGTGCGAGGTTCCAACTCACTACTCAGTGTTGACAGGCTAGGGATTTCTGTAGATGAAATACTTAGATCACTCACTAATACAATCATATCTAATAGGAACTATATCATAGTGCTATCACCAACATGCAATTCTTTAATAAAGGCAAAAAAAGACCAAACATACCATTACTACAGTAAAATGACCTGAGGTCACTACAGTTGTTGGATGAAGGTTTAACCAGCATTAGATCTTCAGAAGTCTCTCCTTCTTTAATTTTACATAGAAGCGGCTTCCATTTGTCATCCTCACCTGACAAACAAAAATACAATGGGTACATCGTTTTTAAACTTTTTTAATATCGGACAATATCAAAAGGTAAAATTTGAAAAAAAAACAAGTTTCCATGCAAAAATCTAAACAGAGAACATATGATTGAGCACCCTGAACCATACTGTTCGCAGGTACTCCAGAAAGGAAACAAGTGCAAGCCTTCCCTCCCCTATGTACAAAGATCGTATTATAGTGAACTAAATATATAAATAAATATTTGTTGCATTAGAATGACCTGGGCTAATTAATTGTCATTTGCTTTAAGATCAATGGCAATTACTCCATGCGTATATGTATTCAAGACATGAATACTTTGATAATTGATCAAATAATTACTTTCTGCAGAGTGATCTGAATGGGATGAGGGTAAACAAAATTCCTTTTTAGGGAGTAAAATTAAAGGTATAAATTATGCCATGGAACGGGTCATCTGAAGACCCCAAAACGAGTTGTTGGTTCTTTAACGTGTGACTTTTCCGTTACTCAATGCCCTCATTGCCGTTGAGCAAGGCTGCGTATCTATACATTCTCCACATCAAAACGGATGACACAGTTCTGTATTAGACGTACTGCGAATGTTAAAGAACTTCACTCATTATTTAAAAAATTATAATATATCATATACATATACATGTATCTAATATTATTTTCAGTATAGGTGTTCCAGAAAGCAAACACTGGGCTATACTGAATGGTCCAGAATTTCAAAAATAGGGGTAGTCAAACACTGGGCTATACTGAATGGTCCAGAATTTCAAAAATAGGGGTAGTCAAACACTGGGCTATACTGAATGGTCCAGAATTTCAAAAATAGGGGTAGTCAAACACTGGGCTATACTGAATGGTCCAGAATTTCAAAAATAGGAGTAGTCAAACACTGGGCTTTACTGAATAGTCCAGAATTTCAATAATAGGGGTAGTCAAACACTTGGCTATTTTGAATAGTCCAGAATTTCAAAAATAGGGTTAGTCAAACACTGGGCTACATTAAATGGTTCATAATTTCAAAAATAAGGGTAGTCAAACACTGTGCTATACTGAATAGTCCAGAATTTCAAAAATAGGGTTAGTCAAACACTTGGCTATACTGAATAGTCCAGAATTTCAAAAAAAGGGGTAGTCCAACACTAGGCTATACTGAATGGTCCAGAATTTCAAAAATAGAGGTAGTCAAACACTGGGCTATATTGAATTGTTCAGAAGTAGTCAAACAATAAGGCCATCATACATTTATCAACAGTTTCCAATGTGAACAAATATGTAAATAAAACGTTTGCCTGTAGATTTTGACGTTATGCTATTTTATTTAAATACAATACAATATAAGACAATAGTTCTGCATAAAATATTAAAAATCAGTTATTTCAAGTATATCTCAGTGTTGTTTGTTAAAACCCAGCACGGAAAAATTAAATAATTAATATGCAATATGAGTAAAACTGATTTGTTACTATTGTGATAGATCAAAGCATGGACCCGTTTTATATTATTGGTTAGCAAAAACACCAATCAAGCATTACAAAAACAGTCAGCTATTTACAATTTATTAGTTCACCCTCTCCGGACATTGCTTTTAAGTGTACGTTTATTTATATTATATTTAACAATTATACTTTCATGTTATCATGTTTAACCGAAACTCATTAAACCAGAGGTAATCTTGTATAGCCAGAATAACATTTGACGAACTAACCAACATATGAACTTTTTGATTTTAAGACATTTTGGTACTTTTAGAAAACAAATAAACTTCCGATACTCATTGAAATACTTTACATGATTTAAGAATCGCACGAAGGTGGTATACATAAATCGGGAGTCTGTCTTTGTCAAGATACCCGGTCCCACTCTATTATCAGTTCGTGTAAGTTAACTTGCATTGTTTTCAACCTTTCAAATCATGTCTCTTTACGAGTAGAAGTAACTTAAGCATTCTTATCTATTAATTATTACCAGGTGCTGTTGAAGTTAACATTTCACGAGAACGCATTATACCAGTCCAATGTTCCTCCAACTGATCAAAGTCAATGCAGGATGTCGATGGATCCCATTGAATGAAACTACCAGTACCTTGACAGACTAGAGTTGCATCTTCAACATCTTCCTCTTCTGACTGTATGTTTTCGCCTCTGGAATAAAATGTAAAATCCTTTTAATCATGCAACCGGTCTCACAAGATTAGAGGAACGTTGCAAGACACCAGAGTTTATCGTTGATGTGAGTGTAAACCGTGCTGCTCGTCTGTAATTTTTAATTATGTTCCCAAGAGAGTCCAAAATAAAAAGGAAAATCCAAGAATGTCCTTTTAGAGGTCGAAATTTGCTGTTATTGTGAATATACCTAATTTTGCAATTTCATATGCTAATATTCTGCTTTTGATTGGTATTTTTGGTAAAAATAGTGTGAGAAGAAATTTCTTCTCTGGCAAAGGAAAACATGGAGAAAAACACCATTAATATGACAATTTTATTGGATATATATATTAAATTTACATTCATATTTTACAAAACATTCAAATCAAAATGAAATGAAGAAATAGTAACCTTTAAATTTATAAAATGGAAAGCAATAATTTGTTCACTACATTTTGTTCAGATAAATTTCCGTCTCCTTGGAAGAAATTTCTTCCAACAAATTAGAAAATGTATTTCATTTCCAATAAAGTATACAATTATAGTTAATAAACTCAACTTGTTCACTTCATTTTGTATCCTCTCTCAAGTTGGAAGAAATTTCTTCCAAATAATATTAAATCATTCAAAATTTGTTCCAACAAATATAGAAACATGTAATATATTTACAAATTATTTTCCATTTGTTCAACACAGATAGTTCACTAATTTAATGTTCCTTCTTGGAAGGAATTTCTTCCAGTTACTTTAACAACAGTAAGAAATTTCTTTAAAGATTTTAAAAAAGTATTTTTTCTTTCCACTTTTCAATTGAATTTAGCAAAATAAAATTGCCAATACATTATTATAATCTGTTATACAACTTAATTAATTCATATATTTTTCCATATAATGGAAAAAAGTAATATATTTACATTTGGTATTAATATTATAACACAAATAAGTCACTCCATTTCAAGACTCAATCTTGGAAGAAATTTCGTCCAAGAACTTTTACAACAGAAAGAAAAAGTTCACTTCATTCTGTATAAAGGCTCAACCACTGCTTGGAAGGAATTTCTTCCAAGTGCATTTAAACCCGTAAGAAAAACAATCATTTTATTTTGTTCTACTAAAATTTTGTCAGTAATACTGATTGGAAGAAATTTCTTCCAAGTGCATTTACAGCCATGTGGAAAAAAATAACTTTATTTTGTCAAAATAAATGTCATTTCGTTTCCTATAAAGGCTCCATCATTTCTTGGAATACATTTTATTTAGCTGATTTTTTTCCCACAGCAAATTTTATTAAAAAAGTAAGTCATTTTAATTTGTCGATACAAAATTTCTATCTCTTTTAAGAAATTTAGAAAAATGAAGTACATTTCAAACAAGTATTTTATGATACTAGGTTTCTGAGAACTCACGTTAGACTTGAACGCTGAAGTAAATTCACTTAATTATAAATGGCTAGTACATACATCTTACATAAAACAATAATGCAAAACACCAAATACATGTAACTGACCTAATATTTCAGAAAGGGGAGGCAATAAAGAGGGGGAAATATAAAGAATTAGTTATTTGCACTTTTTTAATGTGCGGTAAACTGAAAGGCCCTATGTAGAAGCGGTGAACATGCGTCCCCAATTCCTATCCCCCTACTTCCAGACTAAAATTTGGTCAAAGAAATTTTTCAAGCATATCTATTGTTAACTTCCTCTCTACTCCATGTTCCCAAATATTTCCTACAAGACTTTTTGCTAATTCTGACACCAACAGTGCATAACTTTTTGTAAAAGGACAGGACATAGATGTGTGACTTTTAGGACACAGTACAATATGGAAAACAGATTTGACGCTGGCCATAGATTTGAGGCTTACATATTTGTTGGATTTTTTTTAACATAGAGGGTTGAAAACTAAGAGAAAGTGATTTCACAAAATAGGTACTAATTGTTACCTTATGCACTACAACCACTAACCAGACTGCTTAACATCACCATACTATTAGCTGGTTTTGCACACTGTGCAACACAGCCATTCATTTCTCCGATAATAACAGTCGTAATGGGACTATGTAAAGTCACTTCAAGATGAAATATGATCAATTAATTGAACACAAATACTAATTCTACAACAGATAAATGCATTGCAATACAATATCCACACAAAAAATAAGTTCAAAAATCAAAAGTAGTTCCAAGAAATTTCTTAGTTTGTCTCTACCTGCAATTCTCTGGTAATAGTACACATAAGAATGTACTTTGTTTCTGTTTCTTTGTTGCCTTTTCTTTTGATCTGAAAAAAGTAGAGTACCACAGAATTATTTTCTCTTGTCTAAAACATAAAGATGTATAAAAAGCATGAACTTAACTAACACTAATATTCATAAAAACAAAATATTTTTTTTAAACTTATATAATCTGTCCTCTTTTCTAACTAAGGGATATGATCAAATCCCCTCCTCTCCACCCTTGGCAGTGTAAGTTAGAATTTTGGATCAGTGAGGTAATGATTTTATTGGTCCCAGTTGTAACTTGCAGCATTCAATTAAAAAGGGCCGTAAGGTGATCATGTGTAAATGTAGAAAAAGTTAACAAACAATTGCCATGTGGTGATTGTGCATCAAGTCTGAACCCCCAAAACATTATAGGACAACATTGAATGACAATTTAAAAGTTCTTAATCAACTAATTGAAGTTCCTGTGTGTTACTTTCTTGCGCAAATGTTTGAATATCAACGTATCTTTCTGGTTCCTGCTTCCAGGAATTTGTAAACAATGTATGTAATAGACAAAATCATTTTTACACCTCCACACTGAAGAGAGTGCAAGTGCTGCCGTTGGTCAAGAATGTTACAAAAGAACAATTATTCCCATAATGCAATTCCCATAGGGTACCAGTGGTGTTCCATATTTTATTCATCGAAGACTACACAAACTAGGAAAAAATGAGTAGCAGTTCCTCTTACTAGAAATGTCAGTGTTGAATAACAATCAAAACATATACATGATCATGCAGCAAAAATGGATAGTGTCTTTTTGTTGTTGGGATATACATACAAGTACCCGGCCACGTCCACTCTGTGTTTTTGTTATATGTATTTCTATTTATCCACCTGATGAGTTAAGCCTTTTTCAACTGAATTTTATAGTTCGTTCTTATGTTGTACTGTTACGCCACTTTCCCATGTTAGGGGGAGGGTTTGGATCCCGCTAACATGTTTAACCCCGCCACATTCTGTATGTATGTGCATGTCCCAAGTCAGGAGCTTGTAATTCAGTGGTTGTCGTTTACTTGTTGATGCGTTACATATTTTTTTTCGTTAATTTTTTTGTACATGAATTAGGCCGTTGGTTTTCTCGTTTGAATTGTTTTACATTCGTCATTTCGGGGCCTTTTATAGTTGACTATGGGGTATGGGGTTTGCTCATTGTTGAAGGCCGTACGGTGACCTATAGTTGTTAATTTCTATGTCATTTGGTCTCTTGTGGAGAGTTGTCTCATTGGCAATCATACCACATCTTCTTTTTTTTTTATATTAAAATGCAGTTGAAAACATCGTCTACTTTTTTCGCTTAATGAAAAAGGCTAATTTTAATGACCTTTAGGTGCAGATTTTGAACATATTTTCTATAATTTGTAAAATGTGAATTTGATTTTCTGGATTTTTTACACCAAATTGGATAAGCTTTCAATTAGAAGTAATTGCAATCCTGTATTGTCCAATCAGAACCCATACAAGATTGTATTCTGAGTACCATCTTAAAAAAAATTGCTGGTAAAATTTATAACAAATAATTGCGATCTTGTTACCAGAAAGATGTAGCTGAAATGGGCATGACATCGTAACCATTGGCAAGCGAAGATGATAAACTGTAAGAAACAACAGACAAAAAGTTCAAAACTGTGCATGAATCGAATCATTAATAACACAATCATGTAAAATGTTAAATCTGAATAAAAACAAGTATAACTTTGTTAATAACAACAACTGTGGATTTCGTGGGGTATCAATTTACATGAATTTTGTTTGTAGAAATGTATTGGGTAAACCAGCATTTAAGGTGTGCAATGAAGTGTGAATTTCCGTTACGGACCAGTTTCTTTGGAGTAATATTCCAAAATTTTTCCATGTTGAGTAAATATTGCTAAAATAGACAGTATAGAGGACATCTATTGAGGAATCAAACTCAAACAGATGGCTGCGGTTCAGTCTCTCGGAACACTTAGTAAAAGTTGATCGTAAGATAGAACAAGATGCTCCAAGGAGCCTGTTTCGCTCACCTGATATTTTTATTTACAATTGATGCATGAAATAATGCAACCGTTATTACTTTTGCTTTAGTTTCAGAGATACAAGTCAAGAACTGCATTTTCCCCCTATGGTCTTTTCTTAGCCATGTCCGCCATGTTGGTTGGCAGGCAGGGACATCGGACACATTTTTTAAACTAGATACCCTAATGCTGATTGTGCCCAACTTTGGTTAAATTTTGGTCTAAGTTGTTTCAGGAGAAGACTTTTGTAAAAGATTACAAAAATTTACGAAAAATGGTTAAATTTGACTTTAAAGGGCAATAACTCCTTATGGGGTCAATTGATCATTTTGGTCATTTGACTTATTTGTAGATCTTACTTTGCTGAACATTATTGCTGTTAACAGTTTATCTCTATCTATAATAATATTCAAGATAATAACCAAAAACTGCAAAATTTCCTTAAAATTACTAATTAAGGGGCAGCAACACAACAACGAATTGTCTAAACGTCTGAAAATTTCAGGACAGATAGATCGTAACCTGATGAACATTTTTACCCATTGTCAAATTTGCTCTAAATGCGTTTCAGAGATATAAGCCAAAAAGTACATTTTACCCCATGTTCTATTTTTAGCCATGTTGGTTATCAGGCGGGGTCATCGGACACATTTCAAAACTAGATACCCTAATAATGGTTGTGACCAAGTTTGGTTAAATTTGTCTCAGTAGTTTGAGAGGAGAAGATTTTGTAAGATTACAAAATTAACAAAATTTGTTAAAATTTACTATAAAGTACAATAACTCCTTAAGGAGCCAATTGACCATTTTGGTCATGATGACTTATTTGTAGATCTTACTTTGCTGAACATTATTGCTGTTTACAGTTTATCTCTATCTATAATAATATTCAAGATAATAACCAAAAACTGCAAAATTTCCTTAAAATTACCAATTCAGGGGCAGCAACCCAACAACGGGTTGTCCGATTTGTCTGAAAATTCAGATAGATCTAGACTTGATAACCAATTGTGTCATGTCAGATTTGCTCTAAATGCTTTGGATTCAGAGATATAAGCCATAATCTACATTTTACCCCTATGTTCTATTTTTAGCCATGGCGGCCATCTTGGTTGGTTGTCCGGGTCATCGGACACATTTTTAAACTAGATACCTCTATCGTGATGATAGTGGCCAAGTTTGGTTAAATTTGGCCCAGTAGTTTCATCAGAGAAGATTTTTGTAAAAGTTAGCAGAAGACGGACGACAGACGCCGGACGACGGAC
Source organism: Mytilus coruscus (assembly GCA_017311375.1). Lineage (NCBI taxonomy): Eukaryota > Metazoa > Mollusca > Bivalvia > Mytilida > Mytilidae > Mytilus > Mytilus coruscus. The sequence goes on along the minus strand of JAASAO010001634.1, from coordinate 47,349 downwards.
GCCTAGTGATGAGAAAGCCGACTTGGCCCATTGGGCCAGGTGAGCTAAAATCAGATCATTATATAAAATAAAAGAAAGAATATTCCTACCAGAATCTTTTGAATTAACATTTGTCTTTTCTTGAGCTGCTCTGGTTTTTCCACTTCTTTTTGATTTAGAAACTTTTTCCTATGCTGAAGTGTTGGTTTCTTTCCACCATCTTTGTTAACTTTAAAAGTACTGTTTTGTTTGGTTTTATTCTGTGAGGAGTTTTTGTGTTTTCTCTTTCCAGATGAGCATGATGGGCCTTTTTGGAGGCTGCTTTCCGTTTTCTTTGTGAATTTGCATGTCTTTTCTTTTTCTTTCTTCTGGCATTTCCACCTAACACAAAAAGAAGAAACATTTTTGTTTTATGTATTAGAGACAAAATATTCTATCTAATTTATTTTCAAACACCATCTAGTATGGAGTATAGTTATTTAATTGATCATTTATATTTTATGTAATATATCTCTTTACTGTATAATTAATATTATATATATATATATATGTATATGCTCGAAACGGGCCCTTTAATTGGATTCAATAAATATTCCATTTATTTTAATATACAAAAAGCATCACACAATTATTGCCTATTTCAAAATCCTGGACCCCCAAATGCATATGTTCACACACATGCACAGGTGAATGAAATAAAGGTCTGGATAGGGTTTACAGATGAAGAATGGGCCAAATCTGGGACATAATATATAGTATTAGTATAATAGTCCCAGGCCAAATAATACAGAATATAGAAAAGGAGAAGAAAAAAATACAACACTGAACTGAACAACTGAGAAAAATTACCGATCCAGATCCTCATTAAAATTCACTGAATTTTGTGTCTCAGAAAGATAAAGTCCGTTTTGGATTTTGAACCTTAAATAGAACTCTTTAGAACTATTCGATCATACCTTTCTGTGTTAACCCCATCACTCATATGCTGATCCAGCTGTCGTTTACAGACGATGTGTACATGTATCAGTGTTCTGACGTTAAATATTATGTGACTACGTGTATAAAATGAAATCGGAAACGGAGAGACAGACTATGTCGGCAGAAGTCGCTTTCTCAGCGAACTTCAAAAACAATAATTCTGGACGATATTATCTACATGAATATTGACGTAAATACATACAGGAATAACATTAACAGCGCCTTCTTATAGCTAACTGTTTCAACTGTGACAATGCCCACTATATGTTGATATATAATAGAAATTAGTTTTTACTGAAATTTCATTTAAAACCAGCAATAATCAGTTTCAATCCGTTTAATTAAGAAATCTTTCGAAGTTTTCATAGAATTACACCAGAAAATTTAGATGTTTATAACTGTCTGGGAATATTTATCTTAATATTTAGAGGTAAGGAGAAGTTCGTAGAAAAAGGGTTGAACCGAACTCCCAACGATCCAAGATTCAGTAATTAGGACTTTCTATCAATGCTCCGTTTGAGTGTAATTTGTTTTCTTTTGACAGTAACCAAATTATCTAAATATATGTTAAAAGAAATTTGCTCTGTGAGTTCATTTTTAAATCTTTTATTAATATGTACTAAATACAACTATTTTTTTTAATTTAAATATAAGTTAACAATGTTTCACCGCCTTACCAACGGAAATCGGCGTTACTAAGAAAGGGGATAATGGTAAAAACAGGGGTCGGCCTATTCCAGGGTTCTAGAGAAAAATAATGAGGGTGTCACAGGTATGACTATATAGGTCTTGTAGAGGAGAAACAGCGCTTCTTTCTCGCAAGGTATCGAAGGGCGCTATGTTCAAAAATCTGAAACTAGAGCACAAAATTTGAAAAAAAATGGTAAAAACAGGGGTGGGCCTATTCCAGGGTTTCTAGAGAAAAATAATGAGGGTGTCACGGGTATGACTATATAGGTCTTGTAGAGGAGAAACAGGCGCTTCTTTCGCAAGGTATCGAAGGGCGCTATGTTCAAAATCTGAAACTAGAGCACAAAATTTGAAAAAAATGGTAAAAACAGGGGTGGCCTATTCCAGGGCTTCTAGAGAAAAATAATGAGGGTGTCACGGGTATGACTATATAGGTCTTGAAGAGGAGAAACAGCGCTTCTTTTCGCAAGGTATCGAAGGGCGCTATGTTCAAAAATCTGAAACTAGAGCACAAAATTTGAAAAAATGGTAAAAACAGGGGTGGGCCTATTCCAGGGTTTCTAGAGAAAATAATGAGGGTGTCAAGGGTATGACTATATAGGTCTTGTAGAGGAGAAACAGCGCTTCTTTCGCGCAAGGTATCGAAGGGCGCTATGTTCAAAATCTGAAACTAGAGCTCAAAATTTGAAAAAAATGGTAAAAACAGGGGTCGGCCTATTCCAGGGCTTCTAGAGAAAATAATGAGGGGTGTCACGGGGTATGACTATATAGGTTTTGTATAGGAGAAACAGGCGCTTCTTTTGCGCAAGGTATCAAAGGGCGCTATGTTCAAAATTCTGAAACTAGAGCACAAAATTTGAAAAAAAATGGTAAAAAACAGGGGTGGGTGGGTCTATTCCAGGGGTTCTAGAGAAAAATAATGAGGGGTGTCACGGGGTATGACTATATACGTCTTGAAGAGGAGAAACAGGCGCTACTTTTGCGCAAGGTATCGAAGGGCGCTATGTTCAAAAATCTGAAACTAGATCACAAAATTTGAAAAAAAATGGTAAAAAACAGGGGGGTTGGCCTATTCCAGGGTTTCTAGAGAAAAATAATGAGGGGTGTCACGGGGTATGGCTTTATAGGTCTTGTAAAGGAGAAACAGGCGCTTCTTTCGCGCAAGGTATCGAAGGGCGCTATGTTCAAAAATCTGAAACAAGAGCACAAAATTTGAAAAAAAAAATGGTAAAAAAACAGGGGGATCGGCCTATTCCAGGGCTTCTAGAGAAAGATAATGAGGGGTGTCACGGGGTATGACTATATTAGATCTTGTAGAGGAGAAATAGTCGCTTCTTTTGCGCAAGGTATCGAAGGGCGCTATGTTCAAAAATCTGAAACTAGAGCACAAAATTTGAAAAAAAATGGTAAAAAAACCGGGGGGTCGGCCTATTCCAGGGCTTCTAGAGAAAAATAATGAGGGGTGTCACTGGGTATGACTATATAGGTCTTGTAGAGGAGAAACAGGCGCTTCTTTTGCGCAAGGTATCAAAGGGCGCTATGTTCAATACTAGTATAATATAATTATCATTATATCACCATAAGCCTCAGTCAGAATCGGAGCCAAAACAAAATAGAAATATACTAACACATTGATATCAAATAACAGTATCAAGACCTGTTCTACATATGTCAAAAGAACTAACAATTAAATCATCACTTTATCCCAATAAAAGTAAAGTTTTCTTGTGTTAACATCAAATCAAATTTCGAAGATTTATCATGTTTATCTTACTTTTTAAAGTTCGCTGACAAGTGCTAGAAATATGCTGAAAGAGTTCATCCCTCAAATTATTATAAAGTGAGCATTCGATTGAAAAATGACGCTCATCCTCAACTTTATCAGCTGTACAATTTAAGCAGGGAATTATTCGTTTAGAGTCTCATCAAACTATTTTCAACAACTTCAGCATCATATGATTTGCTTTATAAAATACAGAGTTTATTCTGTGTATTGGATATTGTGTGACTCCAATATGGTCAAAATTAGGTGGACGACTCTGCCTTAACCAATGAATGGTAGACAAACCAAGAGTAAGTCTAGGAGAAGGGAAATTATTTGACAAGGACACACGCGGGACTAGAATGTCAAACATTGTCTTAGATACATGATTTTTTATTAGTTGTTATTGGCTTTGAACTAGCTGTCAATAACTGCGAATACTCTCAGATCTGTACTTTGTGTTTTTGTAGTTGTGAGGGATGTATAAATACCCTGTCACGTCCGGTATGTATAAGTGTTAAAAGTTTGTGTGCTTTGTATCGATCTGATAAGTTAAGCCCTTTTCAACTAATTCTTAACCCCGACGTATTCTTAATGTGCCTGTCCCAAGTCAGTAGCTGGTAGTTTAGTGGATGTCGTTGGTTCATGTCTGTCATATTTGTTTTTCGTAAATAGTTTTTGTTGTAATTCATCAGTCCTACCGCTCCCCCAACCATTAAAAAAGGCTTGTTTTCTAGATTTTAAAATAAGTTCGGGATATAGAATCGGTACCCCTACAAATATATTGAGTGTCATCTCTCAGACTATGTCTGATCGATCGCTATTAGAAGTGCTGAGTACTGTCTCCGTGTTTCGTGTATTCAAATTCCCGAACATGATATTCATAAAATCGCACGGTGGGTGTCTTGGTAGAAGCTGGAATTGCTCATCTTTTGGAGCACATATTTCGTCCTATTTGTCAGCTTATTTTTAGGACCTGGGTTTCTATTTGTCTCTTTGTTTTTATCATTTTGACTGACGCTACGTTAGTCGCTAATTTCCGCGACAAAATTAATTCAAATAAAACTCAGATGAGTGATACAAGGGTAGAAAGTTTTGCGATCAAAGAGGGTGGGTAGTGATTTCCATCTCTGATATATTTATTTATGTAGTTAATAATGGTGAAACCTCACTCCCTGATACACGAAAGGGAGAAACCGAAGATCTTGTGAAAAGAAGATAGATCAAGAAAATAAAACAGCGAATTAGAACAGCACAGAATGACAGTGGACACACACACGCCGAAATATAAAGTCAAATAAAATACCCAGACCCGTAAAACGAAAAAGGGACGAGAGTAAGGACTGAGCAGTTGCAATAAGCATGTGTATAATCTCCAATATACTGAGACAAATATACCGCATGAGAAGAAGAATCGGAATTAAAACGGACAACCACAAATATTATAAAGAACGGAGTTGGTCTTTTTAGAGAAAATTTACCCATACACTTAAGACAGATGCATTGTCGGAATAATGAGCTGTCGGAATAATGGGCTGTCGGAATAATGCGCTGTCGGAGTAATGGGCTGTCGGAATAGTGGGTTGTCGGAGTAATGGGCTGTCGAAATAGTGGGTTGTCGGAGTAATGGGCTGTCGGAATAATGGTTGTCGGACTAACGGGATGTCACCCACAATAGAGGTGGTGCGTTTGTTTTGTAGTTGAGTATATACGATATATATACTACATGTATACTACATGTATTGATAGCAGCGTTTTGTTTTTTCAACAATAACACAATACTGGAACCGCTCTAATTACAGTCCCTGTAACGTAAAAGTTAACACTTTTTACGTACAGCGTTCGGGAATCGTTCGTATAGCGTTCGGGCATCGTTCGTACATCATTCGTATAGCGTTCGTACAACGTTCGGTCAGCGTTCGTTCATCGTATGGTAAATGACATCGTTTAGGGTTTTGTATATCGTATGGTTCATGGTATCGTTAAGCGTTTTATTTGTCGTATGGTACATGGTATGGTTTAGCGTTTAGCGTTTCGTTTACCGTATGGTATGTGATATCGTTTAGCGTTTCATCTATCGTATGGTATATCGTTTTGTTGAGCGTATGATATATGTTAGGGATTCATTTCAGAAAGTTATTTCAATTCTTATTTTGAGTTCAAATAGTAATAAAAAATATACGGGACAAAAAAAATATTATTAGATTGTATTGATTGATGGTTGGTTGCGTACTTGTATATCCGAAACAACCAAACAAATATCTTATAAAATGTTCATAAAAAACTAACCGAAACAATACCCATAGTCAATGGAACGTGAACTATCTATTTTACGGGCCGCTATTTTACATAAACCTTATTTATATTAGTCGTAAAAAATGTATTGGTTGTAAACGTTTTATCTTGATTGAGAAACGTTTATTAATGCAAAAAACTTACTTCACATGTACTATAACTTTTTGAAGATTTCGAAATTATATACCATTTCTTACCGATAGAAAAAAATCTGCAACCAATATAATTAAACTGTGGAATACCCTGCTATATAAAACGAAGGGGAAACATTTCCTTCAATCACATTTTGACATGAGTAACATGATACCGCAAAATCTCTCTCTTTATTCCTCCTCCTTCACCAAATAATTCTTTGATCTAAATATTTCCTTGACACAATAAATTATATATATAATATTCTATAAATGAGGCTTTATATCTAAATGACGAAGACGAAAACCTATGTAGTTTGTAACTCTTACAAAACAAAGATTTAAGTGGCATGATTTAGAAAAGACAAGACATCCATGGTATTTGTTCCCTCAATGTCAGAGTCTGATATAAACCGAAGATTGCCAGGAACATATAAAACTCGTGAAGACTTTTATCGAACCAGCGTCACTTGTGATTATTGATGTCGGTTTTAAAATTGTTATTTTGACTGTAAAAGTACTTAAGTCCATGTATGAGTAACGTACAGAATGAAAATAATAACTCCTTTTTTATATTTCTTTATTGTAGAGGTAAGCTTCTGTCCAAGTTTCACAAACTTTAACGCAAATCATAAGCATCGAATCACATGAAATAACCAATCAATTGTATTTTGAAAATTGTTGATTTGTTCTTTGTACGAATACATACAATATTTGTCACTGGACGTTATGCATGCAATCAATGATCAAATACAAATCTACAGTATTTATAAACATACTGCAATTGTATATATGAAAGTTACTAAATAATATACATATTAATTATTTTACACATATTTGAAGGATCAAAATAATCAGTTCTACAAACGGTTGTTATTGAAAGACTTAATGCAATTTTACAAATATAACATTCATCTGTAAAATTTCATATCGACGCATCAAACTATTTCCTTTTATCGTGCATAGCTCATTTTCCGATTCACTTGAGGTTTTGACGATCTTCTTACTTGCTCATTACTTTCTAAAATTAAAATCCTACACAAATTGCCAAAACTTTTAATCTCATGCTATTTTACTTGATTTATTTCACTTGACTGGGCGGGGTTTAACTGGTTCCCTTATCATAGACCAGTCCATCTAAAGACAGGTGTTTTGGGATAAACTCATCAATGAAGTGTCCAGTTATGGTCATTGATCCGGTTAAAAAGGTAAATTTATGTGAATTGATTTTATTATAAAACGGAGTTTAAAACATGTCATAATTGCCACAGTTTGGAAATTGTGGATATGAAAGTATAATAACTAAGACGGCGGCAGTTGCAAAATATGCATTTGTCGTATTTCTATAAAACGTTTTGATACTTTATTTCTTCTTTTTATTCCGAATGAATTTTTTTTGTTAGAGGGGAGGGGCAGTCGGATTACTTGAAAATGGTACTTAGACCTAATTGATTTCCTTTATTGAACAGCAATAAGAATTTTCCTTCAAGATTTTACTTTTACATGTATATTAAATATTAAATGTAACAAATATTAATATTAATCTCACTATTAGTTATTTTTAATTTGAATAATACAATAGCCGATACTTCAAAATGCTTAGCTATAGCACATATAAATACGTTTTATTTTAAATTATTCTATTCGTCCCATATCATACCCTGATTCTTTTGTAAATTCGTTTGATGACACTGATAGGTGATTAGAAATAAATAATAATTATAATGACAATCATCCTTATCACACATCTTCAAATAGACTGTCCTTATGCAAATTAAAAGTAAGCTCCGCCCGATCAGTTGAAATAACATTGTTTTTAATAGACAGCGTAAAGATAAATACACATTTGTTAGTGTACAAACGGTGTTTTAAAGGCCGATATCCATTTGTGTTGAAACAGAATTAATTCTTCTTTTGCGTCACTATATTTTGAAAACTGCAGCATTTATTGCGCCAATAAAACAAGCATATAATTGCGCAAATGTTATAGACTTATATACTTTTAATTTGATATTGACTTAATAACTGGACTCCTCCTCCTATTTACGGGGGCCAGTTTCTGAATGCTTAATTCTTAATTCGTGTATGTGATCTTATTCACCATTCAAAATGATTGTGCACGAGTCATCTGAAAATAGCCTTGCAAAGCATGATTTAACAGCGCGCATTATTTTGCCATCTAATTTCTCCATTTTGCTCTATAAAAGCCTGGCGGACTTTATAATCTTCACAACCACGACAGGTTTCACGCCCTCTATCAGACTCTACCTTTAAAAAAAATCTGACATCCTTTCAAGTGAGCATATTCTAATGTTACATGTAAATAGGTTAATCATTGAGAGGTAAATATGGCACAATTAAGTTCCATTTATTGGCGCAATTCATATTATAAGAAAAGAAGAGATGGGCGCGATTCAAACCTTTTCAGTAAGATAGTTGGCACAAATTACACCTAACCGTTCTGACAAACCGGTAATTTCTTCGCCCGGGGATATGAATTTGACAGTAATTTTCCTTCAGTAACTGTACAATACTCAGCCGTGTCATTTCCGTATATTGTACATGTGAAATATGCATATACACCAGAAATACTCATTCAAGTGAATTTTATCTTTTAGGAGTACTCCATATCGGGTAACATTAAATATACATAGAAATAAAATGACAATTAAAAAAAAATGATAATAATATAATAAGTTCAAATGTTACTTTATTAAATGCACCTAGGTACGTAGTTGTAAACTTATGTTATAACTTTATTTCATATATCTTGTATTCCTTTTTGGCGTCAATCACTTAATTTTTTTCTAAAACTGACTTCTTCATAAATCGAAAACGCACAAACCAAAAAGAATCACATGGCATGATTGAATGATTTCTCCAACTCAAAACTAGTTATAGATGCCTCTTAGATTTTATTTTTCTCGTTGGGTTGCTTGTCCACTGACGTTAACGCCATATTCTTTTTTACGGTATTTGTAAAATGCCGCTCATCGATCAATTTCACAAGAAATCTAACGAGAAAAATACTCGTAAGTCATGAACATTAAAGTATAAGTAATAGTTATACACTCCGGCGTTTCTTATCCAGACACGCCGTATCCCGAAGTGTATAACTAACTTACACCCGATGCTAAGTCCTATATTTGTTTACATTGAATATTAAATGAAAACGAACGGATATCATTTTTATTGACAATATCAAACCATGATTAATAAGAAAAAAATGTTTTGTTTTTTTTAAATGAAACCCCACTAGTAACCTTACTTTGACGCTCTTCATTCAAACTTTGACAAGTGAGTAGATTTTAAAAATGTCAAAGTTGCTGGTTTGCATATTCCGTTAAGTCCATGTGCTAATATTGATCAGCAGGTCAAGGTTGACCGTATCGTGGATTCTTATTAAAAAAAAAAATACATCATGCTCCTTGTATGCAGTTGTCAATATGGACGGGTATAAGACGGACGACATTTTGAGTCAGGCGTTGAATTTGGCAGAAGAGACTGAAGATAACGCAATATTTATAACCCAAAGTACTTACATGTATCAGTTTAATGAAGGTAATCATAAATGTAGTTTACATGTTACGGTTTTACCAAAATAAAGCCCCCTTTTCTCAACATTAAACAAACATTCATATTCGAACATATTAAGGGATAGGTGTGTCTAGATTAGAAACCCGACGACCGGACACGCTTAACATACTAAAATACAGATTGCATATGTAGGAACCCCTTTGGGGCAATCCAAAAGGGGTTCCGGGGTTGGGACCCCTTTTACGATCAATGCTTTTGAATGGGGACATATGGCTGGAACACCCCTTTTATCCTTGGTTGGCACCCATTTTAAAATGGCTGGATCCGCCACTGGGTGCCATCATTAGTCTTCAACAATCCAAACATTGATATTTATTTTATGATTAAGACTTATTCCAAATGAAACTAAATGTTTTAATGTATAATTCAAATGAAAGTTCTTTACATGCATGTTCTTTAAGACATTGCCATATGGGATTGAAATTGTAGCTTCTAGCAAAGGAGTATTTAAATGATTTTTTTAATTCAAAATAGATGCTAATATTTTTTCGCTATTGGAATTTCCTGAAATATGTTTTTAATATCATTTTATGTCTGGAAACAACTTGTAGTGAACACTATTAGTAATCTCTTATGTGCATGCTATTAAAATAAAACAATTTCTATTGTTATGAACAACAATGGACTGTGTTTTCGGGATGAAGAAGCAGGGTTTCAGAAACCCCGCTCGTCACATCCTGTGCTCAAAATCTATTGTTATTCGTAACAATAGATCTTTTCAATTTACAATTGTGTCAGAAATAGAAACTATGAAGTATAACAATAGAACTGGGGTGTAACTTGCTATCAATTGTTGTAGTAAGATTGTTTTGTAAAGAGAGCCCTTTCAGGACACTTCATCGTATACGCACAAAGATAAAATAAATAAAACACTTTTAAGCTGTTTAAATCATTCAGTTATTTTTGAAAATATGGTTTTGAAAACCAGTTATTTCTGTTTAATACTTTTCTGTCCCTTATATTGTCTTAATAATCAGGACACGTGCCACTGGTTATACAACTAGTCAACCATGAATAATCCCAAACAACAAATTTTTGATTGGTTTGTCATAATTGCTTATAAATGTCGTATTGTAATAAGGGTTTATGTTCATGTATAATAATTTTTAGATTGATAATATAATTGTATCATTTTTAAGCATTATTTTATGATTATAATATTTAATATTTATTTAACATGCATACCGATTTGATTGGCCAATGACTGTTTAAACACATGACGGCATAATAATATCATACATGAGCGTTTTGGAAAAATTCACGAGATAGTAAATCAACGGCTCCCAGGAAAGTTTTCTTGTAGGGTAAAAAAGGGAAACTAGACCTCTTTCTAGTAAAACTTTAAGATTGCATGGATAACCTTTAAATTGTTTAACTTTTCATATTCAGGCTTTCTCCTCAATTGTTACATTATATGGAGAATCGCGTTTTAATGCCAGATGTTTTATTACTGTTTCTGTTAAATCAAAGACATGTAATACATGTATTATATTTTTCTGGATAAATCTATTCACAATGATACAGAAATTCGGGATGAATTAGAAATTGGCATGTTGTGTATACCTTTCTATTGGTGAACACTATATATGTTGGCCACTAGATGTCCTTATGTGTTTTTTTGTTGTTGTTTGATTGCTGTCTTATTGCCGTTAAACCCATCGTGATCTCCTACAGTTTAAGTTCCGTTTAATGTACGTTTAAATCGGTTTAAAACAAATCATGTTTGAAAGGATTATTGCATATAGATTTCCATGAAGAATTTGCTCCGACGGGAAGAGTAATAGAAGACGTTTGTATATAAATTTTAAGTGCAAAGTACACATTAAAAAAAAGTTTCACTTTTCAATTTTGAACTCCCAAAATTTAAACTGTATTAATTTTGAAGACGTGTCTCATCTAAACGAAGTCTGAATTGTCTCCAACTTACCAGTTAATTGTTTCCTGTTTGGCACATACCTAAAAATAAACCTCATCACATTTGATCCCAAAATTGTAAATAAAATTTATTTGTCGTAGTAAATTCCATTAAGCACAAAACAAATCCAAACCATTTGATTTATATGGTTAAAAATAATTCTTTTAAGAAATATGAAGAAAAATAATAATTATCTTGTTTGACTTTGAAATACGGAGTTAATACTTTAAATTCCATTTTGCACAAAAATCCTTAAATCTTCCTTGGAATGAGAAACTCTTTCTTCATAGAAATGTATGAAATAGTTTACACTGGACATTAAACAACCAACAATCAATCAACTAAAATATATCCAAGGGATAATTATTATGCATGTATGTATATAAATGCCGGATACCATATAAATATATTGAATAATCAACAAAATATATGCTGTCAAAAAGAAACATTATCATTAGGATATCAAAATAATTCACAGTTTTTTTTGGTTTTTTCAAAATGAATTGCAAACAATCCTCTTTCTGAAGCATTTTTCAGTTTCCGTGCTATCGCTCTGTGTCGGTTAATTATTTTAGCATAAAGTTTATAAATCGATCTATGAAATACATTACATATATATATATATATATATAAACATTAAACTTATGCATGGCGGAAAAGAAATATACGAAAACAATAGGTGCAATGTGCATGCAGCCTCGCAGATAATATTTAAAAAAAAAAACATTTAATTTATAAAACTTAGGACTTTAATTTAAGTATTTTTGATGGGATGTTGAAGTTTCCAGAACATAGAAAATACACAAGAAAACCTATTAGTACACTATCAAAATGTGCTTGGTGTCCATTTTACAATATATTGTTTAAGAATTTAGTGTATTCTTATTCATGCCGACATCTGTATCCCTGGATCTCAACAAGAATTTGCGAGGATGTTATGCTTATCAGTTTACCTTTAACATAATATTTCAACAGAATGTTATATATATATATATATAATTTTAAAATTTTTATTTTTCTTCGCGAAAACAAGATGGCCCTTAAGCTAAATGTCATCGTCAGATGTGTAATGGAAGGCGATAAACACTTTAGAATATATACCACCCGCTGGTTCTTTTTACCTGGACACAGATTTTATTACGTAACAAGTACGGATGTAAAATTATCGATATGGTCTATTCAGTCGAATATACACAGTATCTCTGGACTGGGGTATTTGAGATATTTTGATCTGACAATGTATGTAAAGTAATTCGTGCTTTCTGTAAAATAAAATGCATATAACCATCGTATTTTCACAAAATCTTTAAACTGTGTTGATTTTGTGCATATATATATATATATATTTTTTAAAACCGGAGACAAATCACTGATTTCCAATTATAGGCCAATCTCATTATTATCAACAGTGATCAAAGTATTTGAAAAAAGGGTATTTAAAATGTATTTAATCACTTAATTAGTTATATTTCAAATAGACAAGAAAGCGTTTGTGTTTCAAGTTCATATTCGCCTTTTGAGAATACTAAATGCAGGAGTTCTACAAGGCACTGTATTAGGTCCCTACTATTCCTTATTCATATATATTACATGTACATAGCTGGTAATTTGATAAGTCTAACTCGATTGTGTGCTAATGAAAAATCCTTTCTAATTTAAGTAATAATCCTTACACAATAGAGGATGTCTTAAATAGCGATTTAGAACAAATGGTCTAAAGATTGGCATATTGATTTTAATCCAAACAAGACAAATGCTAAATATGCTATTCTCCTGTAATTTTTCCCAGATGATATTAAAATAGAACTTCAAAATCAAGTAGAAGAATTGTCTTCTGTCATAAACACTTAGGGATTACTTTAAATTTGATTCCAATGGTAAATTATATACGTTTTGAATTGTGCAAGCACAAGATCAAATTTCTTAAAAAATTGAAATATGCACTGACTAGAAATTATTTTACTCGTATAAACACTTATAAGACCAATTATGGAATATGCATGTGAGTTATGGGATAGTTGTACGCGACAAGATTCCGACAATTTAGAACATGACGTTAAGTCGGAAGCAGGATAATTAGTCACTGGGTCGCCCGTGTTTGCTAGTCGGGAAGTTATATATTTTCAGTGACACAGGCCGACATCTGCTAGTGGACAGAAGAAAGTCCAGAAAGCTCAATATGTTTTATTCTTCACATAGTGGGACTGCCTCTACGATTTAATGCCTCTTTTTGGTCAAATATCTAATTATAATTTGCGAAACAGTAATAATTATGTGATACCCAGCATGCAGTTATATATAGAAACAACCAGAAAATCTTTTTTTTTTTCATCTACTACTATCGAATTAAATAGCCTCAACCCCGACATATGTACGTCCAGAAATATGAATATATTTATCTAAATTGATACAGACACAATTGCACGCCAATCTTTATTATAAAGGACAGTTGATTGGAGAAAAGTAATGGATGGCCACGCCTATATTAAAACTGAGGTCCTATGAACTGACTTCAGATAGCTCCCAATATTCGAATTCAATGAAAAAAAATATATTGATATCTCGTATTGTTCCAGTATTAAAAGTGTTGAGTAACGTAGTTGAATTTGCGATCAAATTTGGGAAGTCGTGTACATCCCCATTTTAAAAGTTATTCAACATGAAGAAATAAAAAAAAAAAAAATCAGCTGGTTTTGAAATTTTTAAGAGTTGCAAATATTAAACGAATTAAAATTATGATACAGAATGGTTTTTGATTTTTTTCCTCAACAGTGTTTGCTGAAGCATTTGTTCGCCGAATCCCGAAAAGTTAATCATATATTCCAGAGTTTAATACGTGTTAATCCCGAATTCACACAAATTATAAAGTCCCAGCCCGACGTTCGTAAAGGTCTGTGCTAGAGTTTAGTTTAATTTTCAGAAATTAAAATCAAACAAAATGTTTTATACAAACTCGTCTTCAGACACGTAAATTTATATAGGTTACTATAGCTGACCTGCATTGTGATAGAAAACATCCAATGAAATGCATAAAATTTTCTAATGCCATGGGTCACGCATGGACTGTCTTACTTTATAGGGATGCCCATGTGGCACATCAAAGATAAGATTGATTTACCCATTGTACTTTAGAATTGCAACAATCTTAAATTCACTTGAATACATTGACCTGTTATCTTGTCGACTTTAAAGCCTGACAGACAGATGGCTTACATCCTGAGAAGAGACCTTGATGACATTTGTAAGTTAAACAAATCTTAATTTTCACGGGAACGAATATTTTGTAAAAACGTTGTAGTGATCAGATCATCAATGACGTAATTTTAAAAATAAGATGCCAAGGTCGAAAATAGTTCTAGCTCATAATGAAGAAAATATCAACCGTCTTATAGCAAGAAAGTCTCCTCACGTACCCAAAGCTTGTGGACATATGTTGCTGGTGGATAAAGTCACACTGACTTGCATTTGACTTTTCTCTGCGGTTACGAAGCTCGTTGTCGAAATCAACATTAGGAAGCTACCATTAGATTTTTACGGGGGTCTAGGATGAAAAATAATGTTGTCCTGCATTTTCTTTAAATGTATATAATCTCCATGTAAATGTAGTCCTGCCTTTTTATTTTACACTCTGTGTGTCCATGTAGGCGTGAGATATGGGACTACGTATTTTCACGTCAGACAAACTTCTTCGTGCATGTGACTTCATATTCGATTAAGTAATTTCAAAAGGAATGGAATGCCCATCGATTGATAAAGGGATCAGTAGAAACAATAAAATTAGTCCATTCTTAAGCTCATGTATAAACGTATATGTTGATTTATTATTGTGCACTGTTTAATATGGTCAACAGGGAATGTCACTTGCTGAAAGTCACAAATGATAGCTAAAATATATCATGAAACAATTACCATTATGGTATTTAATATGACTTCTCGGGTCGGTTGACCATGAAATAATGCATTATAGTTTTAGCAAAGAAGTAATTCGGGATAAGAAATGTCTAAATTGATAAGTTCTACATTGCATTAAAAAAATCCATTGCAAGAATATTGTATAATTAGAAATCATCGCCCCTGTTCGAAGTTCAGTTTTGCAATTTTTCGTGCTTGTCATGAGACGATATTTCAGGGGTTTCGATTGTTAAACTCATTAAATCAAATAACTAATATATTCCATCTCAACCTGAGAAAGAGTGGCTCATTTACCTCTATCAATGTTTATCGTTTATAAGATGTTGTACTTTCAATGCTATTTATAAACGCAGAGTAAAATTTTAAATGTTTGGTATACAAGTTTTAAATTATTCATCTTAAAAAATATCAGAAGATGATGGGAAATATCAAAGAATCATGATATAAATTGAAAGAAAAGAAGAAAACCCAACACATTTTTTTTTTTTTTTTATTAAAATTGAAAATCCAACTGATTAAAAGTTGTGTTCACCTCTAAAATCCTATACACATAAAACAAGTACTTATAGTATCTCAAAATGTCCAAATAGAGCCCGTTTTATAAACGCGCACTGGACATAAGTGTTATCTTTCTTTTTAGACTTTCCAAATTTTATCAACCGTTTGTGAACTATTTTTGAAGATTACGAATCCGTGGCTTCATTGCACATTTAACGCAAAGTACATTTTTTTTTGTTTTGTTAAGAAAATATAATACACAATTACTTGTGTGTAAAATTATTTCAATGGAAGCTTTCTGAAGGTATTTGATAGGACGTATGCCAATTCATGAGGACGTGACACATTTTCACGAATGTCCAATCATCTTTTCTGTTGAACAAAGTTTGACGTGCCGTGATGTTTGAACAACGTAAATGACATTGTCATAGTATTATGACATTGTCTTTAAACATGAAAGGCTATTTACTGTATACTATTGTGACTGTGTTATCCTGATTCAAAACTTAATTGATTTAGAAAAGTACTTTGCGACCGCTGAGAAGACGTTTAGTGTATTTTACATTTGTCCTTTCGAGCCTTGTATATCTTACTATGCTGTATGGATTTTGGTCATTGTTGAAGGCCGCACAGTGACCTTTCATTGGTCATTTCTACGTTATTCAGTCTATGGTTAAATTCTCTCATTAGACATTTTCCCATCATAGATGATCAGGTGTAATATAAAAAGAAAACTACATTATCATATCTAGGATACATATTTATTAAATATAATAAAGAAAACTTTAGTAAGATTGCGTACAACAAAAGCTTTGCCTTATTAAATCATTGATGCTGTCTCCTTCAGACTGTCAAACACCGTCACCCTAACTGTTAACATGGTATTATATGTGATAAATTGCTGTAAACAATAGTCAACTGAGTATTTATTCACAGTACGCACTTCCTATTTTAGTTGTGGTGATAGAAATCTTAATATCATTGATACATGAACACGTTTGAGAAATATGTGCAGTTCTTCAAATGCAGATTTAAACCTTGTTAATATTAAACCAAATGCAGCTGTGGTCATCCTGTTGAGGATAGTATTCACTATTTTTAATGCCCTCTTCACAATGAAGCAAGAGAAATATTGTTTTCAAAATTAGAAAGATCTACTATATCCATATTGGCTGGTGACGTTGACCTTTCATTTCAGCAAAACAAAGAAATTTTTGAGTATGTACAATCATTTATCAGAAATACACAAAGATTTAGAACATTCAATTAAAATTCAGAATTCCTACTTTCAAACTCTTTACTCTAGTCCAGTTTTATATATTACTCTATATTATGTTGTATTTTTTTGTTTTTGAGACAAGGCCATATTTTGTCAAAAGAGAAGCACAATTACTCCAAGGCGAATTGCGAGAAGTGGTTTCGTATTTCGTTATAGAAAAAAAAATATACTAGTAGTTTATGTAAAGTAACGACTCTCGTACGGTGTCGCATTAATATCTTTTTAATAAATTGGTGCAATTGGATGCAAAAAATAATGACAATTAAATGTCAGGTTTGCGAGATCAGACAGTAACCCAACAACTAAACAATTGAAAATCTAGGGATCAATATTTTACATTCGTCAGCAATAAGCAATTTTCATAAGTAAAACATGATTTAGTCGAATACTTTGAGAGTAAAGAAAAAGAGACTACCATAGATTTGTTATTAATCCCAAATGCTTGATGGGTACAAATCAGTATTCAGGAGTTACCTTTTTTGCATTAAACCACATTACAACAGAAATTGGAAAATAGGGAAGTATTTCTATAAGACATTGTTGTTTTCCTGTTCTATGAAGCTTTCTTACTGGCAAACATGGTGATAGATTTTATAAATGCTGTCAGGCACCGACCATTGAAAAACAATCGATCTGTTTAAAAAAAAGGAATGAAAATAACTGTTTGGTTGGTTGTTTTTTTTTTTTTTTTGGCAAATTAGTAAAATGACCGTTTGATTTCAAAATTATATAAAATTATTTTGAAATTAATTACATGTGAAATGGCTAAACTTTGTGGCGTAGGGATGTGATTGAGTGGTTTTGTTTACAATTATTTCTCATTATTTCATCAGTGAAAATCTTCAATTGTTTCATCGTGTTGTTTGATTTACACATTATAACAAAACTAAGAAGTTGACGGATGAATTTATAGTTAGCTGTTTGACGTCCAGTCGCAACTATTAGATGTATTATTAGGAGGACATTTAAAATGTTATAAATATGAACAAGGACATCCTTTGTTATGCAAACATGTGTATCACGGCACAAGCGATGACCTATAGACCCTGTGTATCATATGTATATTTAGGGTGGGGTTGCTCCGAATAAAGGAGGTATATAGATACAGGAAAATAAAGAAAATAAAATATAAAATAAGAATAGAGTATAACGGGCAAAATAAAGAATAGAGGAAAATGGTCTTAAAAAATTAAAGAATAGAGGGAATGGTCTAGTTTTTTTGTTGTTAGAAAATATAAAAATGAAAACGCTAAATTATAATATCACTTACGAATTAGAAATGTTTCATTTGCCGGACACGCTCTTTTTTGATGATTGTCTAAAGTCAGGTGCATTAGTAGTAAAATTAATACGTAATTGTTTGTACATTGGTAGGGATTTATGTTTCGGTTTGATAAGGCACATAACCGGTAATTGTTTCCATTTGAAATTTCTCGAATATTTGTTTTTTTTTTCGACTGATTTGATAGATGAATAATAAATATATCTATAATCTAAAAAAATGGTTTAATTACGATATATAGATAAAACTGTTATTCTGAGCGTCACTGATGAGTCTTATGAAGACGAAACGCGCGTGTGGCGTATTAAATTATAAGCCTGGTACCTTTGATAACTATTTATACCACTGGGTTGATGCCACTGCTGGTGGACGTTCCGTCCCCGAGGGTATCACCAGCCCAGTAGTCAGCACTTCGGTGTTGACATGAATATCAATTATATGGTCACTTTTATAAATTTCCTGTTTACAAAAGTATGAATTTTTCAAAATACTAAGGATTTTCTTATCCCAGGCATAGATTTCCTTAGTCGTATTTGGCACAACTTTTTTGGAATTTTAGGTCCTCAATGCTCTTCAACTTTGTAAGCCTGGTACCTTTGATAACTATTATTCAATCGATGTTAAAATACATGCGATAAAGAGAATACATAAAATAATTAACAAACCTTTTGAACAAAAGGTCAACCTTAAGACCCCGAATATACTTTTATAAGAACATAAGATTAATTCCGAATTCCATCTAAATAAATTGTTCATTTAGGTAAAAAAAATGTTAATACCTTAGGTTATTTTCAAAAAATGTTGACTGAAAACCCTGCAGGCTGCAGTTTACCCGCACATTCACCAAGTACGTATTTCCACGGCTAACTAAATTCATAATCGTATCTTTTAATTTGTTTAAATTTATTTCAGTGTTTATCATGTTTATTTTTCAAACTTTTTATGTAAATTATTTTGGATCAACATCGAGTCAGATTACAATTATAATTTATTTAATGATTGATTAAAAACTGAAATATGCATCCAATCTAAATTTTACGCCTATCATCACCTATATAAAAAGATTTAACAGAACACAATTCATGTTTTATATTTAAAATAAACATATACACTAAACGAAACTATGCACGCCAAGAAACGATGTACGCTAAACCATACGATATACGCTAAACGAAACGATGTACGCTAAACGATACGGTATACGCTGAACGAAACGATGTAAGCAAAACCATACGATGTACGATAAAAGGGCGCTTATGTTATCGTTTATGGTATGGTTAATGGTACATGGTTTCGTTCGTACATCATTCGTTCAGCGTCCGTACAACGTTCGGTCAGCGTTTCGTTTGCATTCGTACACCGTTCGGGAAGCGTACGTACATCGTTCGGGCATCGTCCGTACATGATTCGGCATCGTTCGTATTGTTAACTTTTACGTTACACGGACTGTAGCTGACGCAATACATTTTATCTTTTACACCGTTATCGTAGTAAAAAAGAAAATGTATTGCGTTACTTATTTAAAGATCTTAAAATTTTTCCTATGTTACATCATTCTGCACTTTTTATGAGGCAACTAACATATATGTATATTGCAGCAAAATAGAGGCAACAGATACCAAAAGGACATTCGAGCTCATAAGATTAAAACAGAATTGACAACGTCATACCTCATGGGATAGTAAATAAACCTTTAAAAGCAAGAAACGGATTTCAAAGTCCATGTTGATACATGACAATTCGAGCAAAAGTTAAAGCTTCTCTCTGTAGCTTTCGACTTCACTGCAAATTCGGACTTCTTGGTATTCCGGGTTTGTCGGTACTACATGTTTGGTACTGTCGTAATCAGGTTCAGCATTGTCTCCAATAGCGTGATCATATATAGCATGTGGGTTCTCTGTTTGTATTTTTCTGTTCTTATGTTCATTCAAATGATAATACACATCTGATGTCCCAGTTGTGTATTCATTGTCACCATTATCCATGTGATCTTTTTTATTGGTAGCCTCCATTTCAATTTCACTGTATGCATAGCCATTTTTGTTTTCCAAATGTTCAATCTTTTCTGTATCATTTGGTTCATGCACATCTTGTTTGGGAATCGGGTTTCTCATAGCTGATCTGCAAAAGTAAAAGAAAAAAGAAAAAACCGAGGTTTTTAGAGCATACAAACAAAATGGAATCAGGTAACAAATGAATTGTCGACTTTGTTAATTGCAAAGATTTGTTTCGATTGATTATTGTCGAATTTTTATTTGAGCGACACGATGAGTGCAACTTGTGGAGCAGGAACGGTAACCCTTCCGAAGCACCTGAGTTCACACCGGTTTTTATTGGGTTCCGGTTTACTTTTGTATTTAACGTTTCGCAATTGTTGTTTGTCTTTTCGTCATCTTTGTGTTCTCTGGTTTTATTTGATTTAGGATTTTCGTTTGTCCCTTTTCATGGATGGGTGTATGTTTTTTTTAACGTCCAGTGGCATATGAAGTGCATATTTAGGACGGGGACA
Source organism: Mytilus coruscus (assembly GCA_017311375.1). Lineage (NCBI taxonomy): Eukaryota > Metazoa > Mollusca > Bivalvia > Mytilida > Mytilidae > Mytilus > Mytilus coruscus. The sequence goes on along the minus strand of JAASAO010001634.1, from coordinate 26,522 downwards.
TGTTGATATGACTTTAATAGGAACTCTGCTTTGACCTAGACCGACACGCTGAACCTGATTGACCTAGACCGACACGCTGAATCTGATTTTAAGGTGCCATTTCACAAGGTAACAGTGCACAGGAAGACACTTTATTCTAACTCCAGCCGACGAGTATTGTCTCTCTGGGACATCTTGACACTTTATTCTAACTCCAGCCGACGAGTATTGTCTCTCTGGGACATCTTGACACTTTATTCTAACTCCAGCCGACGAGTATTGTCTCCCTGGGACATCTTCTCTCCGTTTTTAAAGTCCAAGACATTTTTATGAAAAAAATGTCTGCTTCTCATTTTACAGAATATTGTTTATCAATCTTTATAGAAATAAGAAGATGTGGTTTAATTGCCAAAAAAGACAACCCTCCACCAGAGACCAAATGTATATGTTTAGACAAATGGAGAAAAGAGTGAAAAAAAAAAAAAGATTCTCCAGTCATAACGATTATTCTAACCTTACAATCGTAGATGACTAACCTTCGGCGACGAACGACTATTACTTCAAAAATGACTACTCCAATGGCAATGATTGATAATACAGTACCAACTATAACGCCTGAAAACCGAACATACATGAATTTATTACAAACACTGTTTGCATAACATGAACTGTTCATTAGTATAGTATTTATTGCATGGAAGTACATGTTTTCCATAATTTCACAATATGAATAAAAGGAAATATAGGTTATTCGAGGATGAGACCGAGGTAAAGGAGAAAAAAAAAGCTTTAAACAATTGGATAAAAATGCTAATCTAAATTCGACACAGTCACATAGTCGCAGTTATTGAAATTACCTTTTCTTTATTTGTATAGAACGTTATAGAATCTAAAATTGTTACTTAAGTAAAAACAAAAGGATGTAAACATTAGCATTAATTATAATAGTGAACACAGCAATAGGGTTTGTAGAGATATCATAATTATTATATGTATCATGGTAGCTATATTTAAAGACATATTATATTATATTATTGTATTGTATTGTATTGTATTGTATTGTATTGTATTGTATTGTATTGTACTGTTTTGTATTGTATATATAATAATACTTTATTCAGAAGCAATACAGCTTATAGAATATACATTTTACATCAAATTTTAAAGCATCAGTGTAATATTAATAACAATAATTATACAAAATACACATATGGCGGAGAATGACAATAAATTCATATGATAAATAAGGAATACAACTACAAAATGTACGTATTACGGATTTTTCGATGTTGAACAAAAATTTACCTAAATTATTAAGTTCTTTCACATTGTGAACTGATAACAACTGTATAGGTTTAAAAGTTGATGGTTTATACATGTATATATATTCATAATTACTCTAAATAATGTGAAATTTGCAAATTTTTGTTCTAAATATCATCGGGATTAATGTTAAATCTGCAAATTTTTGTTCTAAATATCGTCGGGATTAATGTTAAATCTGCAAATTTTTGTTCTAAATATCGTCGGGATTCGAACTCGTGCTATTGGATATCGAGACAACACCACCTGCACTGTGTCCAGCGCTCAAGACCACTCGGCCACCTAGACTGAACTTATAATTCAGTTTTCGGTGGCCTAGTGTTACCTTTCCTAGTCAGTAGAATCTAGAGTTGTAACACAGTACATGATATAATAGGCATGGAGATGGAATTGAATGCAGATTAGCTACATATCTATCGTAATGGATCGTAAGATACAGTCACAGAAATAATATAGTACTGTAAGCATTTGTATATGTGTATTGTGTATTATAATTGTATTGTATTGCATTGCATTGAATTCTATTGTAACCACCATGAACCACGAAAGAACTTGATGTTACATTTATGATACGTATATTAAAAGTTTTACCTGTTATCATGTTACTTGTATTATACGGACTCCGAGAATTCAGATCGAATTCCACTGACATGGTAACATTGTTTTCCTGTGCTTCCATGATGGTTGTTTTGCTTTTCTGTGGTTTAGACCCTAAGTGTGATATAGTTCATACACGTAGATAAAAGTCCATTACTTTTAAACAAATTATGCAATAACTTAGTATATATTATATACAAAAATAAGAAGATGTTAATACCTTTTTGAAATCCCTTTTTGCAATATTTTGTTTTTATTCTTTTAAAAATTTTTTAATGTACAGTAACAATTGTTTTTCTTTGATTCTTTTCTTAAAAGTAATACAAATTGTAACTGTCCACTCGAGGATCGTTGGTGCTTAATGCCTTTTTAAGCACTCTTGGCTACTAGTATATCATGCCCTCATTTTTTATTAGTGGAGAAAGCTGGTGTGGACGGAGAAAACAACCGACTTTCGGCATAAAATTGACAACCCTAGTCAATAAAGATTGGAGACGAACGCACCTGCCATGTGCGAGGTTCCAACTCACTACTCAGTGTTGATGACAGGCTAGGGATTGCTGTAGATGAAATACTTATAACACTCACTAATACTATCATATCTAATAGGAACTGTATCATAGTGCTATCACCAACATGCAATTCTTTAATAAAGGCGAAAAAAGACCAAATATACCATTACTACAATAAAATGACCTGAGGTCACTACAGTTGTTGGATGAAGGTTTAACCAGCATAAGATCTTCAGAAGTCTCTCCTTTAATTTTACATCGAAGCAGCTTCCATTTGTCATTCTCACCTGACAAACAAAAATACAATGGGTACATCGTTTTTAAACTTTTTAATATCGGACAATATCAAAAGGAAAAATTTGAAAAAAAACAAGTTTCCATGCAAAAATCTAAACAGAGAACATATGATTGAGCATCCTGAACCATCTTGTTCGCAAGTACTCCAGAAAGGAAAGAAGTGCAAGCCTTCCCTCCCCTATGGACAGAGATCGTATTATAGTAAACTAAATATATAAATAAATATTTGTTGCATTAGAATGACCTGGGCTAATTAATTGTCATTTGCTTTATTAATAAGATCAATGGCAATTACTCCATGCGTATATGTATTCAGGACATGAATACTTTAATAATTGATCAAATAATTACTTTCTGCAGAGTGATCTGAATGGGATGAGGGTAAACAAAATTCCTTTTAAGGGAGTAAAATTAAAGGTATAAATTATGCCATGGAACGGGTCATCTGAAGACCCCAAAACGAGTTGTTGGTTCTTTAACGTGTGACTTTTCCGTTACTTAATGCCCTCATTGCAATCGAGTAAGGCTGCGTATCTATACATTTACATAGATAAATAAAATCGTATGATATATGCATAATGAGGATGTTAAATTTGATGTATGCCCCTGTTTGTGCTTCTTCGTAACATTTGTTTGTTTTTATAGTAATTAAGATGATAACAATGTTGACTGCTGTAACCCTATTTTTGACATTTTTACCAATTGTGTCTGTTTGTTTTGTTCACGCATCGTTGTCAATATAATGGAATTTGATACGACTGTCATACAAGTGAGAGGTTTGGCTAGCCATAAAACCAGGTTCAATCCACCATTTTCTACATAAGAAAATGCCTGTACCAAGTCAGGAATATGACAGTTGTTATCCATTCGTTTGATGTGTTTGAACTTTTGATTTTGCCATTTGATTGAGGACTTTCCTTTTTGAATTTTCCTTGGAGTTCAGTATTTTTGTGATTTTACTTCTTCCTCCACATCCAAACGGATGACACAGTTCTGCATAAGACGTAGTGCGAATGTTAAAGAACTTCACTCATTATTTAAAAAAATATAATATATCATATACATATGCATGTATCTAACATTATTTTCAGTATAGGTGTTCCAGATAGCAAACACTGGGCTATACTGAACGGTCCAGAATTTCAAAAAATAGGGGTAGTCAATCAATGGGCTATACTGAATGGTCCAGAATTTCAAAAATAGGGGTAGTCAAACACTGGGCTATACTGAGTGGTCCAGAATTTCAAAAATAGGGGTAGTCAAACACTAAGCTATACTGAATGGTCCAGAATTTCAAAAATAGGAGTAGTCAAACACTGGGCTATACTGAATAGTCCAGAATTTCAATAATAGGGGTAGTCAAACACTGGGCTATATTGAATAGTCCAGAATTTCAAAAATTGGGTTAGTCAAACACTGGGCTATATTAAATGGTTCATAATTTCAAAAATAAGGGTAGTCAAACACTGTGCTATACTGAATAGTCCAGAATTTCAAAAATAGGGTTAGTCAAACACTGGGCTATACTGAATATTCCAGAATTTCAAAAATAGGGGTAGTCAAACACTAGGCTATACTGAATGGTCCAGAATTTCAAAAATAGGGGTAGTCAAACACTGGGCTATATTGAATTGTTCAGAAGTAGTCAAACAATAAGAACATCATACATGTATCAACAGTTTCCAATGTGAACAAATATGTAAATAAAACGTTTGCCTGTAGATTTCGACGTTATTCTATTTTATTTAAATACAATACAATATAAGACAATAGTTCTGCATAAAATATTAAAAATCAGTTATTTCAAGTATATCTCAGTGTTGTTTGTTAAAACACAGCACGGAAAAAATTAAGTAATTGATATGCAATATGAGTAAAACTGATTTGTTACTTTTGTGATAGATCAAAGCATGGACCCGTTTTTATATTATTGGTTAGCAAAGAACACCAATCAAGCATTACAAAAAACAGTCAGCTATTTACAATTTATTAGTTTACCCTCTCCGGACATTGCTTTTAAGTGTACGTTTATTTATATTATATTTAACAATTATACTTTGAAAACATTATCATGTTTAACCGAAACTCATTAAACCGAGGTAATCTTGTATAGCCAGAATAACATTTGACGAACTAACCAACATATGAACTTTTTTGATTTTAAGACAATATTTTTGGTGCTTTTTAGAAAACAAATAAACTTCCGATACTCATTGAAATACTTTACATGATTTAAGAATCGCACGAAGGGTGGTATACATAAATCGGGAGTCTGTCTTTGTCAAGATACCCGGTCCCACTCCATTATCAGTTCGTGTAAGTTAACTTGCATTGTTTTCAACCTTTCAAATCATGTCTCTTTACGAGTAGAAGTAACTTAAGCATTCTTATCTATTAATTATTACCAGGTGCTGTTGAAGTTAACATTTCACGAGAACGCATTATACCAGTCCAATGTTCCTCCAACTGATCAAAGTCAATGCAGGATGTCGATGGATCCCATTGAATGAAACTACCAGTACCTTGACAGACTCGAGTTGCATCTTCAACATCTTGCTCTTCTGACTGTATGTTTTTCGCCTCTAGAATAAAATGCAAAATCCTTTTTAATCATGCAACCGCAAACTGTTTAGAGATGCATCGGATATTTACCGAATTTACATGGACCATTAATATCAATGTTAAGTTTGTTTGAAGCTTGAAACCAAAAAAAATTCTTTAAGACTGTTAACATAAAATTAATCATGAACAGCAAAGCAGGCGAGACATTTTAGCGTATTCATTCTTAATGATATTACGTTGAGTAAAAAGCTGTGTTTTGTTTTCCGTTAAAATTCATTCATAGATTCGGGTAGATTTAGCGGCTTATATATGGTAAGAACGAATGTCTATTATCGACGACTGGATGGATGTTTTTGTTTCTTTCTATGATTTATTCATTTTTTTCCGCATTTTCTTTTGATGGTCCCGCTGACCTCCGTCGGGGCCATATAGTTTTACCCTTGTACGCCATTCTGTCATTCCGTCATTCCGTCGTTCAGCAAAAAACAGTTATGCGGACTTTTTTTCTAAACGCCTTCAAATATTGAGGAGATTTTTACTATGTGAGGCTAATGTGATGAGTAACAGATCAAGTTTACGTTTGGTGCCGCTCCGCTAATTTTTGTCGAAATTACGGACTTTGGATTTTGAAAATTTCGTATACGGACTTTTTGCTTAACACCTACATATATTGAGCTGATTTTTAGTAACCAGGCTGAAGCTAGCGAACAATAACTAGCGAACAATAAGCCAACGAACAATAAGGCGATATATCGAGAAACCAAAAAAAAAGAATAAGACAACAACGGCCGTTAAATCAAAAAATATTTAAAAAGGCAGAAAATCCGTCCAAATATTGCAATTTCAACTCAATTTTGAAATGGTTTTTATCCCATCCATTGATAAAACAAGTCCCATCTCTTTTTAGGCTAATATTCAGTACCACAGTAACTCTGCATCTATCAACGGATTATTTGTAGGTGTAGGACCACCAATGCACCCACTTCAATTTAGAACGTATGTAAAAGTAGTCCTACACTGTAAAATATAGCACCTTTGATGTCATTGTTTAATTAAACTAACATGCACATTTGCAGAAATGGGGTCGGCCTATTCCAGGGCTTCTAGAGAAAAATAATGAGGGGTGTCACGGGGTATGACTATATAGGTCTTGTAGAGGAGAAACAGGCGCTTCTTTTGCGCAAGGTATCAACAGGCGCTATGTTCAAACTAGAGCACAAAATTTGAAAAAAATGGTAAAAACAGGGGTGGGCCTATTCCAGGGCTTCTAGAGAAAAATAATGAGGGGTGTCACGGGGTATGACTATATACGTATTGAAGAGGAGAAACAGGCGCTTCTTTTGCGCAAGGTATCGAAGGGCGCTATGTTCAAAAATCTGAAACTAGAGCACAAAATTTGAAAAAAAAATAGTAAAAAACAGGGGGTGGGCCTATTCCAGGGTTCCTAGAGAAAAATAATGAGGGGTGTCACAAGGTATCACTATATAGGTCTTGTAGAAAAGAAACAGGCGCTTCTTTCGCGCACGGTATCGAAGGGCGCTATGTTCAAAAATCTGAAACTAGAGCTCAAAATTTGAAAAAAATGGTAAAAAAGAGGGGGTCGGCCTATTCCAGGGCTTCTAGAGAACAATAATGAGGGATGTCACGGGGTATGACTATATAGGTCTTGTAGAAGAGAAACAGGCGCTTCTTTTGCGCAAGGTATCAAAGGGCGCTATGTTAAAAAATCTGAAACTAGAGCACAAAATTTGAAAAAAAATGGTAAAAAACAAGGGGGGTGGGCCTATTCCAGGGCTTCTAGAGAAAAATAATGAGGGGTGTCACGGGGTATGACTATATACGTCTTGAAGAGGAGAAACAGGCGCTTCTTTTGCGCAAGGTATCGAAGGGTGCTATGTTCAAAAATCTGAAACTAAAGCACAAAATTTGAAAAAAAAATGGTAAAAACAGGGGGTGGGCCTATTCCAGGGTTTCTAGAGAAAAATAATGAGGGGTGTCACGGGGTATGACTATATAGGTCTTGTAGAGGAGAAACAGGCGCTTCTTTCGCGCAAGGTATCAAAGGGCGCTATGTTCAAAAATACGAAACTAGAGCACAAAATTTGAAAAAAAATGGTAAAAACAGGGTGGTGGGCCTATTCCAGGGCTTCTAGAGAAAAATAATGAGGGGTGTCACGGGGTATGACTATATACGTCTTGAAGAGGAGAAACAGGCGCTTCTTTTGCGCAAGGTATCGAAGGGCGCTATGTTCAAAAATCTGAAACTAGAGCACAAAATTTGAAAAAAATGGTAAAAACAGGGGGTCGGCCTATTCCAGGGTTTCTAGAGAAAAATAATGAGGGGTGTCACAAGGTATGACTATATAGGTCTTGTAGAGGAGAAACATGCGCTTCTTTCTCGCAAGGTATCGAAGGGCGCTATGTTCAAAAATCTGAAACTAGAGCACAAAATTTGAAAAAAATGGTAAAAAACAGGGGGTGGGCCTATTCCAGGGTTTCTAGAGAAAAATAATGAGGGGTGTCACAAGGTATGACTATATAGGTCTTGTAGAGGATAAACATCCGCTTCTTTCTCGCAAGGTATCGAAGGGCGCTATGTTCAAAAATCTGAAACTAGAGCTCAAAATTTGAAAAAAAATGGTAAAAAACAGGGGGGTCGGCCTATTCCAGGGCTTCTAGAGAACAATAATGAGGGGTGTCACGGGGTATGACTATATAGGTCTTGTAGAGGAGAAACATGCGCTTCTTTCTCGCAAGGTATCGAAGGGCGCTATGTTCAAAAATCTGAAACTAGAGCTCAAAATTTGAAAAAAAAAGTAAAAAACAGGGGGTGGGCCTATTCCAGGGTTTCTAGAGAAAAATAATGAGGGGTGTGACAAGGTATGACTATATAGGTCTTGTAGAGGAGAAACAGGCGCTTCTTTCGCGCAAGGTATCGAAGGGCGCTATGTTCAAAAATCTGAAACTAGAGCTCAAAATTTGAAAAAAAATGGTAAAAACAGGGGGGTCGGCCTATTCCAGGGCTTCTAGAGAACAATAATGAGGGGTGTCACGGGGTATGACTATATAGGTCTTGTAGAGGAGAAACAGGCGCTTCTTTTGCGCAAGGTATCAAAGGGCGCTATGTTCAAAATCTGAAACTAGAGCACAAAATTTGAAAAAATGGTAAAAACAGGGGTGGGTGGGTCTATTCCAGGGCTTCTAGAGAAAAATAATGAGGGTGTCACGGGTATGACTATATACGTCTTGAAGAGGAGAAACAGGCGCTACTTTTGCGCAAGGTATCGAAGGGCGCTATGTTCAAAAATCTGAAACTAGATCACAAAATTTGAAAAAAAAAATGGTAAAAAAACAGGGAGGTCGGCCTATTCCAGGGCTTCTAGAGAAAAATAATGAGGGGTGTCACGGGGTATGACTATATAGGTCTTGTAGAGGAGAAACAGGCGCTTCTTTCGCGCAAGGTATCGAAGGGCGCTATGTTCAAAAATCTGAAACAAGAGCACAAAATTTGAAAAAAAAAATGGTAAAAAAACAGGGGGGTCGGCCTATTCCAGGGCTTCTAGAGAAAAATTATGAGGGGTGACACGGTGTATGACTATATAGATCTTGTAGAGGAGAAATAGGCGCTTCTTTTGCGCAAGGTATCGAAGGGCGCTATGTTCAAAAATCTTAAACTAGAGCACAAAATTTGAAAAAAAATGGTAAAAAAACCGGGGGGTCGGCCTATTCCAGGGCTTCTAGAGAAAAATAATGAGGGGTGTCACTGGGTATGACTATATAGGTCTTGTAGAGGAGAAACAGGCGCTTCTTTTGCGCAAGGTATCAAAGGGCGCTATGTTCAAAAATCTGAAACTAGAGCACAAAATTTGGAAAAAAATGTTAAAAAACAGGGGGTGGGCCTATTCCAGGGCTTCTAGAGAAAAATAATGAGGGGTGTCACGGGGTATGACTATATAGGTCTTGAAGAGGAGAAACAGGCGCTTCTTTTGCGCAAGGTATCGAAGTGCGCTATGTTCAAAAATCTGAAACTAGATATGTAGGTCTTGTAGAGGAGAAACAGGCGCATCGTTTGCACAAGGTTTCAAGTGGCGCTATGTTCCAAAATTTAAAACTAGGGCAAACAATTTGAAACTTTTACTTTTATTGTTCCAATGAACGAACGGCGTTTTTCCCCGCATGAGTGTTTTGTAATCTACAACAGAACCATTTCGTAACTCCTTCCACTTTTAATGGGTTGAATGAAGTGAGTATCGATTTTTTCATTCCCGATACGATGAAAAAACGTTGCTATGCCCAGGAGATGTATTGTCGACGATTGGTTATAATATTTCATTATCCATTTATTCACCTTTAACAAGACGTTCATTCTTTGTCCGTCACACTCGAAATGCAGAAAGTTTGTGTTTTTGCTAGGACATAGCACTCGAAGTTAGCTTTTATGTAATTGTCGTCCAGTCCAGAGTCCTTCAGTTTCTCTGATTGGTTGATCAAATTGATGACTCACAAGGGATAAAAGTTTGACAAGTCGAAAGGATTGGTGTTACTGTTGCTGATGAGACGATCCATACTGAAGATTTTCTTGCAAAAGTTGGCTGCATTTTTGTACAACCTAAATATTTTGCACTGGGTAAAAGCCGCACTGAAGTAAATGACTGGGTAACGTTGAACGTTGACGGTTACGTGGATGTTTTGCAAACTCCAATGCTGAGATGTGGGTACTCCTGTGCACGATTGTCAGAGGGTAGAACGTTTATCTGGTTCGATAGGTAATTTATCTACAAATTAGGAGATGGAGTAGGCAGTGCAGATAGTGGTAAGACTACAAGGAGGTATACATTTGACTTGGTTGACTGAGAGGAAGTTTTTTTTTCTCTTGCCCTTTTAAGACTGGTTTAAAGACTTGTTTAGATCACGACTCAACCTTATTTGTCAAGTAGTTATTGTAAATTACTAGATTTGATGGTATGATTTTATCCTGGGAATTCATGTGAAGAGCTTCATGCTGCCTGGGATAGGAAATGACTACTATAACAAACGTCATTTTATGTAAAGCGTTTGCAAAAAAAACCTCCCTTAAGCCTTTGAAAACATTTTATTTCTTAAAATGTCCTGTACAAAGTCGGGAAAATGGCCATTGTTATATTATAGTTGGTTTCTGTGTGTGTTACATTTTAATGTTGTGTCGTAGTTATCCTCTTATATTTGATGCGTTTCCCTCAGTTTTAGTTTGTAACCCGGATTTGTCTTTTTCTCAATCGACTTTATTAATATGAATTTCGAACAGCGGTATACTACTGTTGCCTTTATTTAGAAAACATCCTCTAGTGTTTGATAGCGTTTGGGGAAAAAATGCGATTGATGGTGACAAATCCGTAAGGCTCAGACCAGCATAAAGTTTTGACCACCTTGAAGGCTAGGTCCAAATATCTGACGGCGAATGTGTCTGGAAATTCTTGTTGTATTGTTGAAAGAGATCTTGACACAAACAAAGTTGGATCGTCTTGCGCGAGAGTTTCAGGCAGTTTTGACAGAGATAGAATCAATCAGCGTTGTTGAGCCCTACTCGGACGTAGAAGTGTTCACGCTATTTTGCTTCCTTAGCACCAAGTCATCAACTGTTTGTGTCAATCCCCGATGGTCTGTTCGAAGACAAGCAATGACATCTGTGAGTGATGTGGGACATTTACCCATAACGGATATCAGGTCGCTTTTGTCATTTCGAGAGAACCTCTTCCTCAGTGCTTTTTGCAGGAGTAGATAGATATGTTGTTAAAGAGATGTTTTGAACTATCGTACTATAAACACCACGACAGGAGGAGTAGATTATTTAGCAGCGTCGGCTTACAGCAGTCTGAAGTGTAAATAGAATACAAAGACAAACAGCCACTTCGAATTTACGACTAGCAAGGGGCGACGACGGAGAGGTGGATCGAGAATATTCAACTTCGTGAGTACTACCAGTGGATGTTTCGTGAACAAACTAAATAACAACGCCCCGATCGTTTGTGGCACAACTTCACTGGACCTGGTACTAAGCCGAAAAAACGATTACATACGGTAAGAACTCAAAAAAACCTTGGCCTATGAGTCGCTCAAGCTGTGTATCTTCATGATCTCTGCTGTTTGTACACTCTTTGGTCCAATGGAAGGTGTGTATTCCTTATCAAATGTACCTAACTTCTTAATTAGTGATTCGAACCTTGTCACCCACGTGGAACCGAGCCGGGTAAATGAGGCTGTCGATGCTCAACATAAGAATATAACAACTCGCAACTATGTGAGTGACAGGAACATGCATTGTTAAATGTGCACTATTAATAATCCAAGAATGAGAAAGAAGATGGAACGCGGCATCGTTTGACACCTCATCTTCACCAAAGTACAAATCGGTCTCGGCGTCTCAATAGAAAAGTTCGTTGGACGGATAAATTAGCTTAAGAATTACTCAAAACATTTCGACGTAAATTCGAGAAACGATGCGTGATCGCTGTTCGTTTAGGTGAAGCTTGGACTACTGTTCTTTCTCAACAGAACAAAGAATTCACGTTTATTCTTAACATCATCAATGTTTTCTCCAAATACGACTGCATAGTGCTGCCCAAGACCAAAAAAAAAAAAAAATGTGAAGATCAAAGTTGCTTTTTAAACGGTTTTTAAGTCAAGCATTTCCATAATACTTTGAACGGAAAAGGTTACCGAATTCCACAACAGAGAGGTCAAAGTGCTATGCCGAAAACACAACGTTGATGTCTACTCCACCGATCCTGCCAGAATGGAGGATAGTTGAGTTTTGTTGACCACTGGGACCGCCCCATGAAGGAGAAGATGATCAAATATACGAGCACATGCGTGATTGGTACTTAAAATAATCTCGTTCAGCAACAAAAACACCCCCAAACTGAGATAGATGAAAATGACTCCAGATATGTGTCTGCAAGTCATAAGAAATATAAAAGAAAATAAGGTGTACTATAACTTGTATGCAGACATGCATCTAATACAGTAGGGTCGGTTCCCCGTAATTACTAATTCCCACGATTTCAACGATGAGAAAATACAGGGTTGCCGAACTTCTGAATACCTCGTACCGCATCGATAAGGTATTGTGAAGTCGAAATCGAGGTGATGTATCAGTATAATCAAATAAGGGTACCACGTTTTATTTTTTATAACAGCAACGAGAACACCATCAAACAATTGACCTTTCGACTAATTTCAACAAAGGTGCCAACAGATCATCTGTCCTCTTATCTGTTTTTCATCTCTGTTGTATCGCATCGTAGGTATTCAATCATCTCCTTAAGAAGGTTTTAATATAAAGATAAGAAGATGAGGTATAAGTACTAATGAGACAACTCTCCACAAATGACAAAATGACACAGGCATTAACAACTGTATGTCACCATTCGGTCTTACGTCCATAAGAATCAAAGTAAATCTTTAACTGGTTGCCTTAAACCAACACGTCCAAATTAGTCTCTAGATCCGTTCGTGGTTAGTTGGGTAAGTCTAATACTTCAAATCGTTCACCTCTTGCTCGAGTTCCAACTCTGACGAGGGTGTTTTGGTGGAAATTATTATGCACCTATGTATAGGTATACATTTATTTATATCAGATGTGGACGAGGGTACTTATATCGTGTTTAAGGATGTGGTGCTTGGATTGTCATCAACGGCTGAAATGGCCTTTTGTGACATTTGAATGAATAATCGCTCAATAGGCCGTATCTTGTCATGGTCTACAACTGTCAGTCTTAAAAATCTTCCCATGATCCATCATTGGTAAAGTTAACTGGTCTGTATGAAGTTTTACTATCATAGCTTTTTAACAACGCAGAAATCTTGGCCAATTTTGTTTTATTCTGGTACAAAAGCGCTGATATAAATAAACTGTTGAAAATAATACAAAGTAGACTGTCAATTAAGTCTGTAAGTGTATATAGAACTTTAGGTTGTATACCGGCTGTCCTTCGCACTAAAGTTCTTTCATCTTCATCGTTTTCTTTTCGAAATACCCTTGAACAAAATTCAGCCAGTAATCAGCCTTCTCTTTATCAGTACTTACATTACACGTTTTACAATCTCTTTTATCACGTAATTCGGGTGAGGGAGTTTGTATTTTCATTTCGACTTTTCATATGACAAGAAATTATTATAATTAGTCTTTGCTGACTCTGATATGCCTTTTTCATGGGTTTTACGTTCTTGTCTGACATTTGAGTTGGCTTAATTCATCATTAAAATTTTAGTTCCTTCCAACATAATTTATCATAGCACCTCTGGAAGCCTTGCGCAAACGATGCGCCTGTTTGCCCTATACAAAACCAATTGTTGAAAATACCGCGGGAGTTAAGACGTCGCGTTTTACCGATTTGAATCTAGGGTTGACGTCAGTGTGCGATGTAGCCTTAGCACCTCTGATATATATGAAATAAACGTTAAACTGTATGGTTGTGTTGTTTCTGTATAACGATAGTAGAAATAGCCCCGACATTTATGGTGCCTTGGCCAAAAGGGAAAATGGATAGAAAGCTGAAAGCCATTAGTTCCGGACATAAAGGAGCAATTACAAGACCTTGGAAGAATTTTGGAGACATAAGAGATAGTTCCGATATAGAAATTAAGGAGTCACAGCTATTTTAGATTCCGTGCAACAGATCTAGAAAAAGGGAAATTCTTATAGATCTTAACGATAAAATTGTGGACGCTAGCTCGGATGAAGAAGTGGTGGATGAAATTCAGAAAACAGATGAGTAGAACCGAGTTCAATTTAAATTAAAAAATCTGTCATATTAGAAAACTCTTTCAATCCTCAAAAATCAACTATTTATAATTAACCCGTGAATACTACCGTTATTCAAACTAATAATGTTACTCCCTCTTATACACCCATGAATGCCTTGATTTCACCTACAGCCAATAGTGTACCCGCAAGCGACTCATCTCAATTGAACCCATACTCCAATTGATTCACGTCGAAATCTGTTGTACAATCAAATTCACTATCGTTTTATACTAGTAACCCCGCTAGTATATCAGAGATTATTCCTATCACGAACCAGTCTGAGCGTATTTCAAGTTTACATTCGTCTTCTAGCGCAAAAAATCATTACCACAAATAACCAAAGTTGAACTTACCTACCTTTAAAGGGAATATTCTAAATTGGCAATCCTTTTGGGATTCATATGAGACAACTATTCACACAAATCCCACACTCAGTGAGGTACAAAAGTTTAACTTCTTAAAGTCACTCCTACAAGGAGAAGCGTTTCAGACCATATCAGGTTTTGCTATGACAAAGACTAACTACGGAAAATCTGTTTTGTTGTACAAGAGAGGTATGGACAGATAATACTATAATACAAAATATATGCAAGCTCTACTTGATATTTCGCCGCCGATTTATACGCAATTATTTTGACATAACTGGTACTAACGTACGAGGTCTAGAGTCACTCGGACAGACTGATGACGCTTATGTTTCACTACTTGTACCGGTTATTCTAAACTTGCAGCCCGCAGAAATACGCCAGAACTTAGATGGAGAACACGGACTATCAAGTTGGAATTTGAAAGATTTGAGGAAGAGTATACTTAACGAAATTAAAATCATGGAGGCAGGACAAAATACAGGTACTTATCTTGTTTCTATAGACCACCAGTTTTCAAACACATCTATAAGTCTATACCACACAGGAAATAATTCACTACAAGGATAAACACAACAAACAACGAGAAGAAAAGCCAGCCCCGGAATATTAAGAAGAGACCATGTGTTTTTATAAAGACATACATGCGCCAACATTCTGTACCAAGGTTAGTGATCCTAAAGCCCACATATCTATAGTCAAACGAGACAATTTGTGCTTTAATTGTTTAGGGAATCGTCATGCTAATGAGTGTAAATCATAACGAACGTGTAGGCAATGTAACCAGAGACATCATTCCAGCTTATGTAATGTAAGTAACCATGGTAACATGGAAACTGCAAGCAATCCAGATAAGCAGAATAATCTAAGTCTGAATTTAATTACATTTCTAAATCTCATTAATGATACTTAAAACAAGGAAGATACGACAATTTTACGTTCTTTGACACAGATGCGCACAAATGTGCTATGGAAGACGGTTGAAGTATGGATACTAATTGATGAAGGTGCACAAAGATCTTTTTTGAAAGATTATCTAGCGAACAAATTAAATTTGAAAACTGAAGGAGTTTAAGGTGTACACCTATCGGCATTTGGAAAGGACAACACCAGCACAAGAGAACTACGTAAATCCACCGTATACATTGAAACAGAAAATAAGCGTAAATTTCCAATTGAAGATATAATTGTACCTACAATAGCAGTCTCACTTCAGAATCACATGCGCTACGTTAACCGAGATATGAACTATCTAAAAGGATTAAGACTCGCTCATCCAGTTACTAAAGAAGAATCTTTTGAAATTTCTTTACTTATTGGTGCCGACAATGATTAGGATTTTATTGAAGACGAGGTTATACGAGGAGAAAGACCGATCGTGGTAAGATCAAAGCTGGGGTATTTGCTATCAGGACCCTTATAGTCAGGTATAGCACATTCGTTTACGACAGCTTGCATCTTTAACGTACTAGTTTCGCACAAATCAGAAGAATTTAACTTGGAAGCGGTCTGGAAACTTGAATCGATAGGGATAACTTCATCCGAAAATCAAGAGAAAGAGACAAATTATTTGAAAGACTATCAGGATTCATTAATTGAATTTCTAGGAGATAGGTATTTGGCGAAATTACCATGGAAACAAGATTACGAAGAATTCCCGTCAAATTATGATGTCGCAAAAGGAGATCGGAGAACGTAATCAGAAGAATAGACAAAGATGCGACCATACGAAATACAGAGATATAATAGAAGAATAAGAACGTCGCGGATTTATTGAGAGGGTTGATGAATCAGAACCGACAGTAAACAAAGTACATTTTGTATCACACCATGCCGTTGTCAAGAAAGATTTCAGTACAATACCAATACGTATAGTGTATGACTGCAGTTGTAATATGTATCAAAATCAACCTAGTCTGAATGATTGCCTAATGAGCACTCCCCCAGTGTTAAATGACTTATTAAAGATCTTGGTAAGATTTCGACTTCATCGTTATGCTATCACTACCGATATTGAGAAGGCTTTTTTACATGTGGGACTCAACAAAGACGATTGAGATGTAACCCGATTTCTATGGTTAAGTAACCCTTCAGGTGTAACCAGTCCGTTAATGACGTATAGATTTAAAGTAGTATTATTTGGAGCAACTTGCTCACCATTTATCTTGAGCGCTACCCTAGCCCTGTTGAAACATTTACAGCAAACCAACAGCAATACTGCAAGAATGCTTGAACGGGATTTATATGTAGATAACATTTTGATTAGCATCAACAGAGAGAATGACGCTTTAAACTTCTTTGAGCAAGCACGGAAAATGATGAGTAAGGCAGGTATTAATCTGAGGTTTTGGAATTCGAACAGCGTAAAGGTACGACAACAAGCAGTATCTCAGAATGTTTTAGACACGGACAGAGACACGAACGTATTGGGAATGAGAAAGAATAGCCACACCGATTATCTTTTCTATCCACACAAGGAAGAAATTACGACAAAACTTGTAACTAAAGGAGAAATATTGAAAGATTCATCCGGAATTTACAATCCTCTAGGATTACTGAGTCCAGTGACAATTACGGCTAAAATTTTAATGCAAGAAATATGAAAACTTGGATTATAATGGGACAGTTTAATAGAAGGGGACATATGTAACCAATGGATCAGTATACGCGCTAATATTGAGACCGCAACACAAACAGTATTTCCTCGATATTACTTCACTGAGACAGTATCAGCAAATCACAGTCTTCACATATTTGTTGACGCAAGTACAAAGGCATATGGTGCGGTAGGATATATATGTAACGTACACGAGACAGCACTTGTAATGGCAAAGTTACAGGTATCACCATTAAAGAAAATTACACTCCCACATCTTGAGTTAATGTCAGCCGTAATCGGAGCACGCTTAACTAAACACCTTCAATCAACGTTGGAGTGCAAAAACATCACTTTTTGGTCGGATAGCCAGATCGTTTTAAACTAGCTTAAGTCAACAAAGACATCTAAAAGTTTCATACAAAATCGCGTGAATGAAATAAACGAATTGACAAAATCATGGGAATGGAAGTATTGTCCCTACAAGCGATAACCCAGCTGATCTAGTAACACGAAGGATAACGACCGAGCAATACACAAACAACACATAATGGATACAAGGCAGAAACTGTTACGTATCACGTCATATGTACTACGGTTTATAGAAAACTGTAAAATTGAAAAGAGTTTAAGGACATTAGAACATTTAAAACTAAGTGAACTATCCAAATCTGTGGAGGTATGGATTCGAAATTGCCAGGAGACGGCTTTTGCTACGGAATATAACGCATTGAAGTATAACAGTAAAACACGGAACAGTTTACTAAGAATCAGACAATTAAGATTATTTCTTGACGACAGGAACATCATCAGATGTTGAGGAAGAATCAAGAATCGCCCTTATCGGAGTCCACAATTTTCCGTATATCTTACCTATCGATCATACAATTTCTAAACTTATTGTATTAGATGCCCATAAAAGAATTTGTCATTCCGGAGTAAATTCCACAATCGTGCATTTGAGACAAAGTTTTTGGAAAACCTGCAATCTGACAGTTTGTTCGAAAAACACTCGGGAAATGTGTTACTTGTAGAAAGGTGGTTGGACAACCATATGCAGCACCGTATCTACTACCATTGCATTAGATTTGTCTACAAGAAGCTGACCCTTTTACAGCTACAGGGATAGATTTCACAGGCGAAATACAAGTAAAAGATAACGATAATGTCATAAAGAAAGTCTATATATGTTTATTCACTTGCGCCTCTACGAGAGCGATACATCTTGAAGTCGTCACAAATTTGTGAGTAGAAACTTTTTTACAAGCTTTTCATCGCTTTTTAAGCAGAAAATCTTTACCGAAAGTAGTTATTACCGACAATGGTTCTACTTTTGTATCCGCTTATGAAGACATAAAACAACTTCGTAATTCAAAAAAAGTTAAAAGAGACATTATCAGCACAAGGAATCGACTGGTTTTTCATCCCTAAACGTGCTCCACGGTTTTGTGGATGGTGTGAATAGTTATCAAAGGTATCAGGATTATAATTTAGTACGCCAGACGCGCGTTTCGTCTACATCTTTTGGAATGACGAAAACGAATTTGAAAAAGTTCTACGAAAATCACTTGTAAATTTAGAGACTCTTCAGGCAGTCGTTGCAGAGATAGAGTCCGTCTTAAATGATCGACCCTTAATAGTCCAGTCAATCTAGCATAAATTTGACCCAAACCTTAAAGTAATTGCAACAGAAGATATTTAAGTTTTAATCCTTAGCATTATACCCCAAATATACACAGAAAAAAGTCCCATAAAATCTTACTTGAGGAAGACTTAAGATCACGATTTAAAATTCCTATGGAAATGTGCATTATTAGAGAGATAACTCTGTAAAAAAGGCAGAAATATCAATACAAATTGATAATAAATTATAACTTTACCGCTTCTATTCACCAGAATGTATTGATTCTTGATATTTTAGCCGTCTTTAGAATATAACAAACAACTCTTAAGGGGTTTCATATCTTTTATCAAGCTTCAATCTAGATTTCTTAATTCATTAGTTGACCATTTATTGAATTTTTCAACATGTCAAGGTAAAGAATCTCAAATTTAATAAAAATAATTAAGTATATATTCTTCTTTTTGTGGTTTAAAGTTTTTTTAAACAAGGTAGATGCTGAACAAATATAATATACAAATATAAACAATACCAGATTTTCACATTATTTTTTTCAAAATGGTCACCACAAATTTGCAATTTCTTTAATGAAAAATGCACAAAAAATTAAAAAATAAAAATACCCATAAAACTTCGGTTTTGTACATTTCATGATCAGAAGATTATATAATATAGTCAAACACAAACTTATAACCACATCAAAGTATCATACTTTACATAAATTTAAAGAAAATCAACCAAAAACTGACAAAAAAAAGACTCATTTTTGCAGAGTTATCTCCCCTTCCAATGTTAATTTCCATAGGAAATTAAAAATGCTGATTTTGAGTTTTCCTCAAGTTAGATTTCTTGGGACTTTTTTCTATGTATAGTTAGGGCATTATGCTCTGGATTAGAACTAAAACATTTTCTGTTGCAATTAGTTTGAAGTTAAAACTTAGTTTGACTGGACTATAACATATGTGTCTTCAGACCCGGAGGATCTTCAACCATTTACTCCACCTCATCTTCTTTCTGGGCGTAGGATAGATACATTACCGTTCATGGATACTCGTGAAATTGACATGTTTAATGAGACATTTATGAACAAAACAAAATTTATACAACGTGTTGAAAGACAATCCTTACTCTTACAAAAATTCTGAAACCGATGGAAAACAGAATGTTGGATGACATTATGTGAATTTCACAAGAAAACGGGAAACAATTCTACGATAATCAGAATAGGCGATATTGTTTAGATTCATGATGAAACCCGAAGAATAATGTGGAAAACTGGGATTGTTGAAAACCTAACTAAAGGAAATGATGCACTCGTTCGTTCCGCTATTATTCGAACCAAAACTGGAACCACATCACTTACCATCGTCAAGTTATATACTCTTGAACTTTGTACGGACATCGAAACATCAAAGCACGAAGAAGCTCGACTGAAGGAGGAATCAAGTGCGACAACAAGCTGGATATTGCCAAACCGAGAAGCAGCCAGAAGAGCCAGGGAAAATATTAAAACATCAACTAAATAATGCGTAACCAATGAAGTGTTCTGAATTATTATGGACTTTTTATTGTATTTTAATTTTAATATTTACTTTTCGTGGCCAGGAGAATGTTGAGAATACCGCGGGAGTCAAGACGTTGCGTTTTACCGATTTGTATCTAGGGCTGACGTCAGTGTGCGACGTAGCCTTAGCACCTCCGATATTCATGAAGTAAACGTTAAACTCTATGGTTGTGTTGTTTCTGTATAACATTAGTAGAAGAAGCACCGACACCTATATATTCATACCTCGTGACAC
This sequence comes from Mytilus coruscus, assembly GCA_017311375.1. Lineage (NCBI taxonomy): Eukaryota > Metazoa > Mollusca > Bivalvia > Mytilida > Mytilidae > Mytilus > Mytilus coruscus. Next base: position 6,086 of record JAASAO010001634.1, on the reverse strand, counting down.
CCTCATTAGTTTTCTCTAGAATCCATTGAATAGGTCCACCCCCTGTTTTTTCCCAATTATTTTCTAATTTCGAACCCTAGTTTCAGATTTTTGAACATATCGCCCTTCGATACCTTGCGCAAAAGAAGCGCCTGTTTCTCCTCTACAAGACGTATATAGTCATACCCCGTGACACCTCTCATTATTTTTCTCTAGAAGCCCTGGAATAGGCCGACCCCCATGTTTTTTACCATTTTTTTTCAAATTTTGAGCTTTAGTTTCAGATTTTTGAACATAGTGCCCTTCGATACCTTGCGCGAAAGAAGCGCCTGTTTCTCCTCTACAAGACCTATATAGTCATACCCCGTGACACCCCTCATTATTTTCTCTAGAAGCCCTGGAATAGGCCCACCCCTGTTTTTACCATTTTTTCAAATTTTGTGCTCTAGTTTCAGATTTTTGAACATAGCGCCCTTTGATACCTTGCGCAAAAGAAGCGCCTGTTTCTCCTCTACAAGACCTATATAGTCATACCCCGTGACACCCCTCATTATTTTTCTCTAGAAGCCCTGGAATAGGCCGACCCCAATGTTTTTTACCATTTTTTTCAAATTTTGAGCTCTAGTTTCAGATTTTTGAACATAGCGCCCTTCGATACCTTGCGCGAAAGAAGCGCCTGTTTCTCCTCTACAAGACCTATATAGTCATACCCCGTGACACCCCTCATTATTTTTCTCTAGAAACCCTGGAATAGGCCGACCCCCCTGTTTTTTACCATTTTTTTCAAATTTTGTGCTCTAATTTCAGATTTTTGAACATAGCGCCCTTCGATACCTTGCGCAAAAGAAGCGCCTGTTTCTCTTCTTCAAGACGTATGTAGTCATACCCCGTGACACCCCTCATTATTTTTCTCTAGAAGCCCTGGAATAGGCCCACCCCCCTGTTTTTTACCATTTTTTTCAAATTTTGAGCTCTAGTTTCAGATTTTTGAACATAGCGCCCTTTGATACCTTGCGCAAAAGAAGCGCCTGTTTCTCCTCTACAAGACCTATATAGTCATACCCCGTGACACCCCTCATTATTTTTCTCTAGAAGCCCTGGAATAGGCCGACCCCATGTTTTTACCATTTTTTCAAATTTTGAGCTCTAGTTTCAGATTTTGAACATAGCGCCCTTCAATACCTTGCGCAAAAGAAGCGCCTGTTTCTCCTCTACAAGACCTATATAGTCATACCCCGTGACACCCCTCATTATTTTTCTCTAGAAACCCTGGAATAGGCCGACCCCCCTATTTTTTACCATTTTTTTTTTCAAATTTTGTGCTCTTATTTCAGATTTTTGAACATAGCGCCCTTCGATACCTTGCGCAAAAGAAGCGCCTGTTTCTCTTCTTCAAGACGTATGTAGTCATACCCCGTGACACCCTCATTATTTTTCTCTAGAAGCCCTGGAATAGTCCCACCCCTGTTTTTACCAATTTTTTCAAATTTTGAGCTCCAGTTTCAGATTTTTGAACATAGCGCCCTTTGATACCTTGCGCAAAAGAAGCGCCTGTTTCTTCTCTACAAGACCTATATAGTCATACCCCGTGACACCCTCATTATTTTTCTCTAGAAGCCCTGGAATAGGCCGACCCCATATTTTTACCATTTTTTTCAAATTTTGAGCTCTAGTTTCAGATTTTTGAACATAGCGCCCTTCGATACCTTGCGCAAAAGAAGCGCCTGTTTCTCTTCTTTAAGACGTATGTAGTCATACCCGTGACACCCTCATTATTTTTCTCTAGAAGCCCTGGAATAGGCCCACCCCCCTGTTTTTTACCATTTTTTTTCAAATTTTGAGCTCTAGTTTCAGATTTTTGAACATAGCGCCCTTTGATACCTTGCGCAAAAGAAGCGCCTGTTTCTTCTCTACAAGACCTATATAGTCATACCCCGTGACACCCCTCATTATTTTTCTCTAGAAGCCCTGGAATAGGCCGACCCCATGTTTTTACCATTTTTTTCAAATTTTGAGCTCTAGTTTCAGATTTTTGAACATAGCGCCCTTCGATACCTTGCGCAAAAGAAGCGCCTGTTTCTCCTCTACAAGACCTATATAGTCATACCCCGTGACACCCCTCATTATTTTTCTCTAGAAACCCTGGAATAGGCCGACCCCTATTTTTACCATTTTTTTCAAATTTTGTGCTCTAATTTCAGATTTTTAACGTAGCGCCCTTCGATACCTTGCGCAAAAGAAGCGCCTGTTTCTCCTCTACAAGACCTATATAGTCATACCCCGTGACACCCTCATTATTTTCTCTAGAAACCCTGGAATAGGCCGACCCCTATTTTTACCATTTTTTTTTTCAAATTTTGTGCTCTTATTTCAGATTTTTGAACATAGCGCCCTTCGATACCTTGCGCAAAAGAAGCGCCTGTTTCTCTTCTTCAAGACGTATGTAGTCATACCCCGTGACACCTCTCATTATTTTTCTCTAGAAGCCCTGGAATAGGCCCACCCCCCTGTTTTTTACCATTTTTTTTCAAATTTTGAGCTCTAGTTTCAGATTTTTGAACATAGCGCCCTTTGATACCTTGCTCAAAAGAAGCGCCTGTTTCTTCTCTACAAGACCTATATAGTCATATCCCGTGACACCCCTTATTATTTTTCTCTAGAAGCCCTGGAATAGGCCAACCCCAGTGTTTTTTACCATTTTTTTTCAAATTTTGAGGTCTAGTTTCAGATTTTCTAACATAGCGCCTTTCAATACCTTGCGCAAAAGAGGCGCCTGTTTCTCCTCTACAAGACCTATATAGTCATACCCCGTGACACCCCTCATTATTTTTCTCTAGAAGCCCTGGAATAGGCCGACCCCTGTTTTTACCATTTTTTCAAATTTTGTGCTCTAATTTCAGATTTTTGAACATAGCGCCCTTCGATACCTTGCGCAAAAGAAGTGCCTGTTTCTCTTCTTCAAGACGTATGTAGTCATACCCGTGACACCCCTCATTAGTTTTCTCTAGAAGTCCTGGAATAGGCCCACCCCTGTTTTTACCATTTTTTTCAAATTTTGAGCTCTAGTTTCAGATTTTTGAACATATCGCCCTTTGATACCTTGCGCAAAAGAAGCGCCTGTTTCTCCTCTACAAGACCTATATAGTCATACCCCGTGACACCCCTCATTATTTTTCTCTAGAAGCCCTGGAATAGGCCGACCCCAATGTTTTTTACCATTTTTTCAAATTTTGAGCTCTAGTTTCAGATTTTTGAACATAGCGCCCTTCGATACCTTGCGCGAAAGAAGCGCCTGTTTCTCCTCTACAAGACCTATATAGTCATACCCCGTGACACCCCTCATTATTTTTCTCTAGAAACCCTGGAATAGGTAGACCCCCTGTTTTTTACCATTTTTTTTCAAATTTTGTGCTCTAATTTCAGATTTTTGAACATAGCGCCCTTTGATACCTTGCGCAAAAGAAGCGCCTGTTTCTCTTCTTCAAGACGTATGTAGTCATACCCCGTGACACCCTCATTATTTTTCTCTAGAAGCCCTGGAATAGGCCGACCCCAATGTTTTTTACCATTTTTTTCAAATTTTGAGCTCTAGTTTCAGATTTTTGAACATAGCGCCCTTCGATACCTTGCGCGAAAGAAGCGCCTGTTTCTCCTCTACAAGACCTATATAGTCATACCCCGTGACACCCCTCATTATTTTTCTCTAGAAACCCTGGAATAGGCCGACCCCCCTGTTTTTTACCATTTTTTTTTCAAATTTTGTGCTCTAATTTCAGATTTTTGAACATAGCGCCCTTCGATACCTTGCGCGAAAGAAGCGCCTGTTTCTCCTCTACAAGACCTATATAGTCATACCCCGTGACACCCCTCATTATTTTTCTCTAGAAGCCCTGGAATAGGCCCACCCCTGTTTTTACCATTTTTTCAAATTTTGAGCTCTAATTTCAGATTTTTAACATAGCGCCCTTTGATACCTTGCGCAAAAGAAGCGCCTGTTTCTTCTCTACAAGACCTATATAGTCATACCCGTGACACCCTCATTATTTTTCTCTAGAAGCCCTGGAATAGGCCCACCCCCCTGTTTTTTACCATTTTTTTTCAAATTTTGAGCTCTAGTTTAAGATTTTTTAACATAGCGCCCTTTGATACCTTGCGCAAAAGAAGTGCCTGTTTCTCCTCTACAAGACCTATATAGTCATACCCCGTGACACCCCTCATTATTTTTCTCTAGAAGCACTGGAATAGGCCGACCCCCATGTTTTTTACCATTTTTTTTCAAATTTTGAGCTCTAGTTTCAGATTTTTTAACATAGCGCCCTTCGATACCTTGCGCGAAAGAAGCGCCTGTTTCTCCTCTACAAGACCTATATAGTCATACCCCGTGACACCCCTCATTATTTTTGTCTAGAAGCCCTGGAATAGGCCCCCTGTTTTTACCATTTTTTCAAATTTTGTGCTCTAGTTTCAGATTTTGAACATATCGCCCTTTGATACCTTGCGCAAAAGAAGCGCCTGTTTCTCCTCTACAAGACCTATATAGTCATACCCGTGACACCCCTCATTATTTTTCTCTAGAAGCCCTGGAATAGGCCGACCCCAATGTTTTTACCATTTTTTTCAAATTTTGAGCTCTAGTTTCAGATTTTGAACATAGCGCCCTTCGATACCTTGCGCGAAAGAAGCGCCTGTTTCTCCTCTACAAGACCTATATAGTCATACCCGTGACACCCTCATTATTTTCTCTAGAAACCCTGGAATAGGCCGACCCCCTGTTTTTACCATTTTTTTCAAATTTTGTGCTCTAATTTCAGATTTTTGAACATAGCGCCCTTCGATACCTTGCGCGAAAGAAGCGCCTGTTTCTCCTCTACAAGACCTAGTCATACCCGTGACACCCCTCATTATTTTTCTCTAGAAGCCCTGGAATAGGCCCACCCCTGTTTTTACCATTTTTTCAAATTTTGAGCTCTAATTTCAGATTTTTAACATAGCGCCCTTTGATACCTTGCGTAAAAGAAGCGCCTGTTTCTCCTCTACAAGACCTATATAGTCATACCCCGTGACACCCTCATTATTTTCTCTAGAAACCCTGGAATAGGCCGACCCCTACCTGACACCTCATTATTTTTTCTAGAACCCTGGAATAGGCCCCCTGTTTTTACCATTTTTCAAATTTTGGCTCTATTTCAGATTTTGAACATACGCCCTTTGATACCTTGCGCAAAAGAAGCGCCTGTTTCTCCTCTACAAGACCTATATAGTCATACCGTGACACCCTCATTATTTTCTAGAAGCCCTGGAATAGGCCGACCCCAATGTTTTACCATTTTTCAAATTTTGAGCTCTAGTTTCAGATTTGAACATAGCGCCCTTCGATACCTTGCGCGAAAGAAGCGCCTGTTTCTCCTCTACAAGACCTATAGTCATACCGTGACACCCTCATTATTTCTCTAGAAACCCTGGAATAGGCCGACCCCTGTTTTTACCATTTTTTTTCAAATTTTGTGCTCTAATTTCAGATTTTGAACATAGCGCCCTTCGATACCTTGCGCGAAAGAAGCGCCTGTTTCTCCTCTACAAGACCTAGTCATACCGTGACACCCCTCATTATTTCTCTAGAAGCCCTGGAATAGGCCCACCCCTGTTTTTACCATTTTTTCAAATTTTGAGCTCTAATTTCAGATTTTTAACATACGCCTGATACCTTGCAAAAGCGCCTGTTTCTCTCTACAAGACCTATATAGTCATACCGTGACACCTCATTTTTTTAACCGAGCCCCCTTTTTTTTTTAATTTTTTTTAGCAAAACTTCACCCCCTTTTTAGACCCTTTTTTTTTTTAATTTTTTTTTACCTCAAACTTCACCCCCTTTTTCGAGCCCTTTTCTTTTTAATTTTTTTTACTTCTAAACTTCACCCTTTTTACCGACCCATTTTCTTTTTTAATTTTTTTTACCTCTAAACTTTACCCCCTTTTAACCGAGCCCCTTTTTTTTTTTAATTTATTTTTTACCTCTAAACTTCACCCCCTTTTACCAGCCCTTTCTTTTTAATTTATTTTTTACTTCTGCCCCCCTCTGCAAATTGCATGTTAATTTAATTAAAAAT